>JADLOZ010000326.1:0-25000 GCA_017562165.1 Ectropis grisescens
AGGTACATCATCGTTCCCATTGTCGTTGGTACGTTGAACTAACCCACTTAATTTTCATGATCTTTAAGTCTCTTCAAGACAATCCTAACATCTTTAAGTTTATCTTCCCTGTTCTCAGGATGTTCATGGATATTTTGGAAAGCCATTTGATTGAGCAGATCGTCTATGGGCCTGCGTATCATTACCACCACTGGTTGAGGTGGAGTAGGCTGTTCTACTTCCATTGGCTCCACCTCACTCCTACACGGCATATGCGCCTTGTGCGCATACTTGCGTTGAGCCCGCACAATTGTGAGCCCATATTTATTGATGTTGGTAGTTCATATTCTTCTACAGTAATTTTTTCTTCAAATTCGGTATTGGATTGATTTTGGGCGTCGTTTATCACTGTGGTATAGTCTAATGATGCTTGAAGATCTTCTGTAGAGTTCCGTGATGGGGTGACCAGAACTGTCTCAGATTTCTTAGCTTTCGGTTTTTTCTTTGGTGGCATATGTTTATGTTTCGGTTTTAATCGTGAACCAAATTTAGTTTTACATGTGTTTCTTACTTCAAGCTCCTTTCTATTTCAGGGTAATTTTTTTCTATTTCAGGATCATTTCTTTCTGGATGACCAGAATGTGTGCCACCAAAGAAAAAACCGAAAGCTAAGAAAGCTGAGACAGTTCTGGTCACCCCATAACGGAACTCACCAGAAGATCTTCAAACATCATTAGACTATACCACAAAGCTAAACGACGCCCTAAATCAATCCAATACCGAATTTGAAGAAAAAATTACTGTAGAAGAATGTGAACTACCAACATCAGTAAATATGGGCTCACAATTGTGCGGGCTCAACGCAAGTATGCGCACAAGGCGCATATGCCGTGTAGGAGTGAGGTGGAGCCAATGGAGATAGAACAGCCTACTCCACCTCAACCAGTGGTGGTGATGGTACGCAGGCCCATAGATGATCTGCTCAATCAAATGGCTTTTCAAAATATTCATGAACATGCTGAGAACAGGGAAGATAAACTTAAAGATGTTAGGATTGTTTTGAAGAGACTTAAAGATCATGAAAATTAAGTGGGTTAGTTCAGCGTACCAACGACAACGGAAACGATGATGTACCTGTGGACAAGAGCAACCACTCAAATAATAGTAAGAGCAGAGAAAAATCAGAAGATCCACAAGCAAACAGTAGCAATGAAGAACCACAAACCAAGTATATCATTGGAAGAAAAAAAGTAACGGCAAAACCTTCAAGAGTAAGTAGATGCAGAGGTAGCATCTGTAATCTAAGGCTTAGAAACAGGATGATTACGAGGAACTGGCTGATGTTCCGACGGGGAAGCTGCGATGATAGTACGGATGATAATAAACCGCTTACTTATTTCGCAAAGATGAAAAAAAAAGAACAACCCATCCCGCGGCAAATGACGGAAGCCACAGGAAAAATTAAAATATCTAAAATAGATCGCAAATCATTCTCTGGATACTGTTTTATATATGCAGGAGCCTGTGTCAGTTGGGCATGCCGCCAACAAAGAAGTGTGGCTCTCTCCACAGCAGAAGCCGAGTACACAGCTCTAACGGAGGCTGCCAAAGAAGCTACCTACTTGAAAAATTTGATAATTGACCTGATAGGAAAAGATTACAATGTCATAAAAATATACAACGATAACCAAGCAGCAATCAAGCTATCAGGTAACCCCATAACATCAGGAAAATCAAAGCACTTCGACTTAAAACTTCATTACATCAGAGAGTGTAAAAGAAAAGAAAATTGAGGTATGTTACCTTGAAACCAAAGTTATGGCGGCTGACATTTTTACAAAAGGACTGCCCTGACCCAGAGTTCTGGAACTAATGAAAATATTGGGAATCATTGAATAGAGTTGTGAGGAGGAGTGGTAGTATGGCTATAGCACAACCCTACTTGTATGGTGCAGCCCTATCATCATAGACTATAGATTACTCAATAAAACTACAGTGACATGCCTGCTTGTGAAAAATGTATAATTTTATTCTAAAGCAATACTATGTTTAGTTCTCGCTTGTTAAAGAGTGTGTATTACAATAAAAGCAGCAATAAAGATTAATTGTGCATTTTAATCACCAGCAGTGGTGATAATAATATCCAATTTCATATTAGAAAAACATTGATGTTAACCTTTTGACTGCCAATGTCACCTATACATGACAAGCACTTGCACAAGCACCTGTACGCCAAAGTCGTCTATGGACGACAAAAACCCGGCCCACAAAAGGTATGAAATAAATTACTGGCAAGTATTGCTAGGTATTTTATTCAAACATTCCTCAAAATAGAATAACCTAACAAGCCTCTTAGAGCCACAAGTATTGAGAAATATTAAAATAAAATCATGGATTAATATCAAAGAAAAATGCTATGCCCAGCACGCCACAGTCGTCTATAGTTGTCACTAGTGATGTGGTGTGAGAAGCATAGATTCCATGAAAACTTTACAACTTAATTGAGTAAGTACTTACCTAGGTAATTAATTTGAACATTTATTAATTTACATTTTAATAAAACAAAACGTAAAAGTCATAAAACTATACTACCTGCTAGGTACATGATAAAAAAGTCATCAAATCAATTTCGCATTAAGTCAAATAACACAACTCTGGCGCATTCCTAGCTAATCACCGATAATCAGTTCACTGGGCGCCACGGTCAAGTATAGACGACAGTCTGATGACGTCATAAGCGAATAGCGAGATAAATAGTAAAGTGCAAAATGAGTGCATGTTGGAAAATGCCGATTTCCAACTGTCAGTCATTTGACAATTATTGATTGAACGATACCACATGATACCAATGATTTAGGACAACCTGGACCCAGCAAAACCGATAATCCTCTTCGTAAAATACCTCAAAACGCAGTAAAACATATGCCGGTTCAAATAAGCAAATACCAAAGGTGCAAGCAATGTGCTATCAGAAAAGAACGAAAGCATACTCGGTATATATGCAAAATTTGCAACGTCTTTTTGTGTGCCACACCATATTTTGAACAACATCATTCATGAAAAAAAAAAAGTTCAAACACTTAAACACGACTACCGAAAATTACGCTCCAAAAAATATGAACCAAGGATAGCCGTGGTTGAATGTCCTACCACAACAAAATAAATAAAGTGGCGCTCGTCCACGACTATCCTTGTTTCATCCTTTTTACAGCGTAATTTTAGTAGTCGGGTTTTAGTTTTCGAACTCGATTTTTATTTAAATTATTTGGGAATATCAGATAAAGCATGTTTTTAATGCTTTATTTATGCGAACTGAGCGTGGTCGCGGAACTGATTGACCGACAAGGATTTATAATAATTGAAGACTGATCGCTTAGTGCATAGAATTATGTAGAATTGTTTATTTCTATAATAAGTACTGATTTTTAACTTTCGTTACCAAGTTTTATAATATTTTAAGACTGATTACCCATTGCCAATAATTATGTACACTTGTTAATTTCTATAAAAAGTATTGATTTTTAGTTTTCGTTTCCAAGTTTTATAATATTTGAAGACTGATCATCTTGTTCATACAGTTATGTAAAATTTTTGATTGTAATGAAACAAGTGCAAATACACAAAAACAAAGTTTTACTTAATTTAAAAAATCGGTATTAGTTCTCAAAATCATCTGGCCGCGTCGGCATAATTTAAACATTTGTTTACATCGATTCCGAAATCGATGCACAGCGTGCGACACGGTTACCTCTCTAAGAATGCTGCAAAACGCTAGGCCAGCTGCGCCACAGTCGTCTAGTCGTGACAGTGACGTCATCACGATGGAGAGTAGTGCTGTTCGTTACAACAATTTTATTCTTTTTAAAATTTGTTTATTTATGTTGTTGTAAAAAAATGAATAGTGAGAGATAGCACGAAAGGGGAATAAAATATCGCAGATTATTTAAAAAACTCATCTATTACTTAAAATCCAACAAAATCAAGGCGGTGCGTTATTAATTTATTGACTCTTGGTAGCACTAGTTTTTCGTAGGTATTTTTTTTGAATTGTGCTTTGGCGCGCAGGGCACAAATATGTGTGTTTGTGCCGTGGCGTTCAAAAGGTTAACATCAAACATAATAAATCGATGTGCTAAAATCATCGATCGAAAAACATCGATGTCTAAAAACATGGATGTTTTCGGTACAAAAAAAATTACGAAATTTGTTTACTGTTATTACTTTCGTAGTATATGACATCGGTAAAACTCTCATCGCAAAGCTAGATACCAATGTGATAAAGATATTGAAGTCATGGTTCGGATTGGCACACCCGGCTGATCCCTCTACTCCACAGACTAAGTAGTACACTCAGACGGACATGTCGGGAACACAGCTCTACTCTTTTTAGGGATCACAATAGTTTTGAGCTGAAACTAAAGAAACCGTCTGAACTTTACAAACCACTAAGAGTTACAAAAACGCATGTATTGGGAAAGTCGCAAGACGAATTAATTACTAAAGTAAACGCCATTAGTTGAGTCAGAAGCAAAACTGATTTTAATTTAATCTGAGGGTACTTATACAATCATACATAATTATTAAAACTACAGGTAATCATCATATAAATACACTACATATCTTCCCACAAAATTCAGATCATACACCAATGATGTCAGGCCACAGACTTTGATCCGGTATATTGATGGGAATCTCTTCTGCAGATTTCTCGTCTCTATCCGCGTCTGGTTGATCCCAAGATAGTCTTCTTTCATTTGTATCTACCTGTTGCGTCGTTTGCGCCAGCATCTGGTCTACATGTCTACGATGCAATTCTCCACCTTCTGTGCTCACCCTATATGAACTCGGGCCTTCTACAGACTCCAAAGTGCCTCTCTCCCATTTCTTGCCTGGGCCATACCGTTGTATCAAGACTGATTGGCCAATCTGAAAACGCCAAGCTGGGGGCCTTCGCTCTTCTATTTGGGCATCTGCCCGTGATGGCAAGTTCTCTGGGTGCAGCCTCGATACAGCAGTCCTGTACTTTCGTCCGTTTAGTATCTCTGCCGCAGTTTTATTAGTCGAACTGTTTGGGACGGTTTTTAAGTAGAACAATGCTTTTGCCATTTTCTCACTCCATGGCATCTGTGAGCTCTCCATCTTTTTCAGTTTATTTTTAAATGTCTGAATTGCTCTCTATCTATCTGACCATTGGTTGCTGGGTGATATGGAGGTGAGTACAGATGTATAATCCCATTCCTTTTTAAAAATATATTGAATTCTTCTGAACTAAATGCTCCGCCATTATCCGACACTAGCACCTCAGGTAAACCTTGATGTGCAAATATTTTTCTCAGCATTGTAATGACCGTCCCGCTACTTACAGATGGTACAACCTCAGCTTCTAACCACTTGCTGTAGCTGTCAATCACAACCAAGAAAGTCTTTCCCTGGAATGACCCTGCAAAATCGACATGTACTCGACTCCATTGCTTTTCTGTAGGCACCCATATCTGTGGATCTTTTGGAGGATTGTTTCGGACCAATTGGCATTCTTCACATTCTGCTACAACTCTCTCTATCTGTTTATCGATGTCGACCCACCACACATATCCTCTAGCATATACTTTCGTTTGCACCATGCCTGCATGTGGAGCATGTAACAGGGACAATACTTCTCGTTGTAAAGATGTTGGTATAATGACTCTATTACACCACAGAAGACAGTCCTTACTCTGTGAGAGGGCATCTCTTCGATTCCAGTACGGCTGTAACTCTCGGTTAGAATTATGTTGAGGCCATCCATGCATCACATAAAACATCACTCTCTGTAGCACAGGATCCTTCTTTGTTTCAGCTGCAATCTTAGAGGCATTCAAGTTCCATCCATTTGGTTGATCTTCCAGCAGTAGTACTTCTCTTGTAGGTTCTTCAAAGGATCCTGGTGTGTTAGGTTCAGTCCACCTACTTAGAGCATCTGCATTTCCAATGAATTTCGCTGCTCTGTACTTAATTATATAGTCATAGCAACCCAACTTTAATGACCATCTCAGCATTCTTGGGGAAATTTGGTCTGGGATGGGTTTCTGCGGATTAAACAGCCCTATCAGCGGTTTGTGATCTGTGGGAAATATCGCTTGGTAGTTCAGACACATCTGTAGTGTCAACTGATAGGTTAAATCCTTCGTTTTCAGCAAATCCCGCCTTAATCGCTCGTTCCGCACCCCTAGCACCAGCCGGTCTCTCAACTGACGTTCCAAATCCACGAAATTGCATTTGGCTCCGATTGTACTTATTGCTCCCACGAAGTCTTGCACGCTTTCACCTTCTAGCTGTGAGCGTTTATGAAACTTCCCAGCTTGCAAAATCTCGCTAACTTCTGGTTCATAGAATTGGTCCAAAACCTTGATAATACGTGATAAGGTCACCGTCGTAGGGCGGGCGGGAACCAGCAGCGAGGCGATGAGCGCGAACGTATCCTTCCCACACTGCGACAGGAACAGGGACCGCGCCCGGTCGGCCGTGAAGTCTTCGTGACCTGCCGCATCCAGTGCACACGCCATACGCTCTTTGTAATCGCACCATTTGTCGGTTTTCGGATTAAATTCCCCAGGAAACACAATATTCGCTACATTTGAAGCCATTTCTCTTCCAAAATTAATAAATTATCCTCGTCGCCAATAAAGTAAACGCCATTAGTTGAGTCAGAACCAAAACTGATTTTAATTTAATCTGAGGGTAGGGGAGATTGGGTAACAGTGAATCATTTTTTTTTAAAGAAGTGTTGTTCTGAAGTTTATGACAAAATTATACATCTCTGAAATTATATGGTTATATGAATGTCTAATCTATAAAGTAAAAGCCATTTCATGGCGTGTGTTATACAAATTTACACGTTACAGGCACTTTTATAAAAATGAGAAATGATCCACTGTAACCCGGGAACGGGTCACTTTGGATCAATGCACGGGTGACAGTGAAACGACTGGGGCACACAGAATCAATCTCAAAAAATATTTAAAAAACATCAATTTTCATATGACAATATTTGTCTTTGTACTACTAGACAATCTTTTATGTCAAAATAATCTTATGAAAATTAGCAATCACTTTTTAATGAACACAAAAATGGGGTATCATAAACCTTCAATTAACATAATATAAAAACTCGTTCTTTAATAGTGATATGTGATTAAACTTGAAAAGAAACAAACTTAACATACATTTAGACATTAGAATAATAAGTGCAAACCAAACATACGAGTTCTTTTTTCGTTTTGTACTACTAGAGAGTCTTTTATGTCAAAATAGGCCTATAAAAATATTAATCACATTTTGGATGAACATTGAAATAGCCTTCTAGATGCTAACAATTAACAAACATAAAATTGTTTTTTCAACTGTAATAACTCGTGAACACATATACAATTAACGTAAATCAATTTTAGAAAAATCTAGGTCAAAGTTATACATACACTGCTTTCGCTTTGTGTTACCAGAACATTTCATTTTTAATAAAATCAGCTTAATGTCATGTAAGGCAACCGTGGCAATATCTGGCACGATTGGCATGCTAAAATTATTTGGTATTTTGTGTGAATTGTCCACCAATTTTGTCTGATCTTCTAAGAAAAGTCACTTCAGTCTCATTTTCCCGTTCTCCAAAACTTTGGCTATATA
The DNA here is from genome assembly GCA_017562165.1 of Ectropis grisescens. Taxonomy (NCBI): domain Eukaryota; kingdom Metazoa; phylum Arthropoda; class Insecta; order Lepidoptera; family Geometridae; genus Ectropis; species Ectropis grisescens. The sequence continues at coordinate 7,639 of JADLOZ010000326.1, forward strand.
ATAAATTCCTTTCCCTTTAACTTGGAATTCAACAATAATAAAATCACCTTCTTTAGGCAAACTTTGTAGTGCAGGAAAGCAGTCAGAATCCACCACTGCATCATCTTCATCAGCATCATAATCATCTTCTTCATCTTGCAATATTGGTTCTTCTTCAGAATAAACACTTATACCATCTTCATTTTCACTGGAACTGTTTTATAAAAAAAATGTTTTCTTTGTTTTTGCAATTGTCTTTCTCTGTTTTCGTTTCTTTTCTTCTCTCATTTGTATTTCATTTTCATTTGGCGCGTCAGTTGCAATCATTGATTAGTTTCATGCTTTAGCTTAGTTTCATGCCATTTATCTGGTACTTTTATGTCATTCAATATCGCTTCTTTGTAAATTAGTCCTCGAACGTCTATGATGGTAAGTCCATAGAACATTTGACTACACTTAACAACGTAATCGACAATATTACTTTCTTGTTCTTGTTTGTACATACTTTATTTACTGCATAGTTAGGTGTAAGCCTTATTGGTTTTTCAGGATCAGGATTATTTTTAAATTTCATATGATACCTATATAACGTTGTTACATCTGAAATAAGTTTTAGAGCGTTACTCATCTGTTCTTCAGTATGAAGTCCGATACTAGTCTTTCTTACTCGATTGCGAGGCATTTTTACCTAAAACATAAGTACAAATTAATCTCAGCTTGATGGGTTACAATGGATCAATAGTTCACTGTGACCCAATACAAAACGATTCACTGTGACCCGTGTGACCGTTATTGAAAAATAATATAAACAAAAAAAAAACTATCTGTCTTGAGGACTAATCAATATGTATTACAACGGATCTAAGATATGACAAGTGTACGACAAAGCAAAAACATCTACATTTCTTATTCAATTAGAAATTACACAAATTTAAAAATCTCTTAATAAAATAGTTTAGGTACTTACGTAGGGTCCGAAGTGGAGCAGCACGTGTTTCCGCTTCTATACCGCGCCTCCAACTAGTGTGACGCAAACAGGTGTAGACGAGCGGCAAATACAGGTTTTTTTTGTGTGAGTGAGTGCAACACATAATATGTTATTGTAGATTATCCACTGTGACCCGCGATTCACTGTTACCCAATCTCCCCTACTTATACAAATCATACATAATTATTAAAGCTACAGGTAATCATCATATAAATACACTACAATTAGACAATTACATCTCTCCCAAAAGACAAAACTGCTTCAGATCTGGAATCTAGACTTTAATTCCATAAACAATTTATGGCAGGTGCACAAGTAAATACTGCTGGGTTGGGTGCGAGAAAGAAAAGGGAAGACCGAGACATGGTAAAAACCTTTCTACAACAAGACGAAAATGACGGTTACAAAGTGCACGCTATGAATTTAGAAATGCAAAGTGAGTGGTTAACCATGGGTGAGTTCTGTATCCCATTAGCTCTAAAGTGGCGCACCATGATTTATAACTGGTCTCCTGCCTTATTAAAATTTTATCTAAATGCATTCCAAATGACCCTCCCTGACCAGAGTAACTTGGTAAGGTGGGGAAAAGCCTCTGAAAAATGTTGCTATACTTGTGGAGAGGCGATATGTACAGCAAGGCACATATTGGTGGGATGCAAGGTGCTCCTTAATGGGGGTCATTACTCACGGTGCCATGACAGAGTACTTGTAATCATACGTGAAGCCATGAGCCTTTCAGTAGCTAGAGCCCAAAAGGGATTGACGACAAACAAAAGACAAATCAACTTTGTAAAGGAAGGCTCAACTTCAAACTCCAGGAACAAGCCTTACTCAATCCTGGGTACAGCACCTGATTGGACTATTTTAATGGACACGTATGAAAAGCACTACAAAATCCCAGAGGATGTGGGTGTTTCGTCATCCAGACCGGACATTTTCCTTTTTTCTAGAGCTACGAAACGCATAGTCCTTGTAGAACTTACCGTACCGTGGGAAACTAATATACCTAAAGACCACGCGATGAAACAAAAGTATTACGGCCTCCTAAACGAATTAACAAAAAACGGCTATGTAGTTAGTTTATACGCTGTAGAAGTATACCAGCAAAATCTCTCTATAACCTGCTGAAAGACCTGGGCTTATCCAGAGGTGCAGTAAGTTCTATACTAGAACGAGTATCTAGAGCTGCACTAGTAGGCTCATATCAGATTTGGCTGGGCAGGGAGAGAAAAACGAGTAGTGAAGATGAGTGTTGATGTACCTACGTCAGAAAGGGGCCCCTTAAACCTACGCCCGAGTCCCAAGTCTCGGGATCTACTCGAGTTTTCTCTCTCTGCCACACGATGGACCCGGCACCCGCATGATGAATCCATGGAATGCTAAGAAGATCGTCTCTCTTTAAACTGGCACAGGAGTAGGAATGGACCATAATTATATACATATATCGATGTTTTTAAAACACTCGACGTGTTTTTACGATGCATCGAATCAAACCGATGTATTGTTAATTTTAAAACATCGCGTATATGTACATCGTAAAAAGTTGTGAGATACATGTAATACCAAGTCAATTATTATTAATTTGGTCAGTCCCTATAAGGGATATCAGTCCTTATAAGGGACCTGTTTTAAAACGTCCAATAGTAGTCATTTCTATACAAAAAATCTTTAACATTTAAATAGATAGTACCTGGTTGACTGAGCTTTGCTCGGTTTTTGAAACGATATTTAGTCAGGTACGAATTACGTAGTGATGAAATATAATATAATAATAAAACAAAGTCGCTTTCCGCTGTCTTTCTGTCCCTATGTAAGTATGTAATATACTTAGCACATTATTTTCATATATCACGTAGCATCTGGCTGATGATGTATACTGCACTAAATTGTGACTACAATTCAATCTTCAACAATCTGCATCAATAGATAGTGATGACGAAAATAGTTTTATCATATATCGGCCGCATCGTCCATATACGCGACCTTTAGTTCACCTGCGCAGGCTAACTTATACAGGTAACCGCTCCGGTATACCTACCGCAGCGTGTATAGCTTACTTTAGTCTTGCATACCAGCGCCATCTATTGTTAAGTAGCTTTAATGTTGCTGTTTTTACATTCTCTTTGGTTGCTGTGTCGGTACATCAGTTGCTTCTATACAAACTATTGTATATGATAGATATAATATATGTATAGAGCACAGACTAAGTAGTACACTGTATAGAGACATCGCCAATAGATTACATTTTCCCTCTTTTTTTTAGATTTTGTGCGTTGATAGTTGATAAAGAAATTATCATTATCGTTGCTTTTATCAGAAAAGAAAGAACAAAAAAAAAAGATGAACGACAAAAAGACGAGATCAGGGTTCAAACCGAGGTGTCTGAATCTCCTCCTTTTTTAAATCGGTTAAAAAATATGCAATTTAATAATTAAATTTTGTTAGAATATGTACCTCCTTAGATACGAATTAAATGCGTTTATAAATATATTATAAAAGGCTCTAACTATAAGATTTTCTTAGAAAAAAAAGAACAAAAAGAAGAACTCCGATCAGGATTCCAACCAGGGCTTGTTGACTCCGAGGGCGAGCATTTTCCGACTGAGCCATTTAGACTTAAAGAACAGTGGCGAAATAAGTTATCGTATTCTAATGACATTGCAGGAGTTTTTCATTGTCTAAAAACGCGCATAAAATGATGTTTTAAAAAAATAAAACCTAGTTAGATCGATTTATCGTCCCCGAAACCCACTGTATACATAATTTCATGAAAATCGTTCGAGCCGTTACCGAGATTCAGATTCTATATATATACATATATATTTACAAGAATTGCTCGTTTAAAGGTATAAGATATATATGTCGCAGCCGGATCGTATAATCCGCTGTATTACATTACGGCTAGCCGTTTTGAAATACAGGGCCGTTTTGTAAAGCGGCGGTTTGACGATTAACCAAATTGAAAGCGGCTGATTCAAAAACAGCCGGAATGTATTCGACGCCATACGTCATTCAAAACGGCTAGCCGTAATGTAATAAAGCGAAAGATTAGCCGCCGCTTTGACAATTTTTAGTTCCGATTCTTAACACTCATGGCGCTGTCTGATATAACAACAACCATGGCGTTGAAAACAGTAGGTACGTGTGTTACTAAATTGCTAAGGTGACTGTGGATTCTGGTGTTCGGCGGAATCCTACACAATATTATTGGGGTGGTTTACCACCGTCCACCTTGCTAAGACTAAATTGGACCGGGTAGGTTAGGAAGGACCCAGATCCGACTCGGAGCACCCGGACTCAAACTAATCTTGTCGCTACTACCGAGGCCGAGCTCAACGAAGGGGGGAGGTGGCGAGCGAAGAGATCCGGCGACCTCCGCAGTGGAGCGTAGGCCGAGTATGGAGAAGCGACGCTCAGGGCTGACCGCAGAGCTTCTGGCGGGAGTCCACCCGGAGTCAAATCTCAATGATAGACCCTTGTCTGAGTGCACCATATTTCTTAGGTGTACCATCACCAATATCAAGTTAGGGGCTTTCAGGGTATTTTTTATCTAAGAGGTAAGATGTTTAAAAACAAAGTGTAAGAAATATGGCAAGAGATAATCTGTCAGCTTTTTCTGAATAATACTCATTATTAATTTTGTAAGTATGGTCACCCTACAATTTAAGCACTAGTACAATGCGGCTAAACGTTGGCCGCCGTATTGAAGAACGTATCGCAATGACAATGCGGCTAATCGTTGAACCGCCGCATTACAAAACGGCCCTGTTTTTCAAAACGGCCCTGTTTTTCAAAACGGCTAGCCGTAATGTAATACAGCGGATTATACGATCCGGCTGCGACATATGTACAAGAATTGCTCGTTTAAAGGTATAAGATATTGACTTGGCCGTCGCATGAAAACACAAACACAAGTTCCCTTATTAATTAACTGCATATGTAATAATAACTTTGCAGTATTATATATTTATACATGGACCAACAAAGTTATTTATGCAGTTAATGCATCTGGAAAACTGGACGGATTAATTATTGAAAAATTAGTTTAGAAGTTTAGTTTTTCCTTGATTTATACACTAAACACTTACCATATTCTCATTTACCTGATCCTTGTTATCAACGCGATATATTTATCCAAAAATTGTTTTGTCAGATGAATAAACTTAAGTTCAATTAAATGTTGTTTTCTTACAAAAGTATTTTAAATATTTTATAAGTATTTGTAAGGTACGTATTTTGTAGCTAGTATTTCAGATACCTTATTAGAAAATTATTTGTATCTGGTATCTGAAATGCTTTTGTCGTAAGTATCTTGCATCTTGTATTTCAGATACTTCTTTGTATAGAGTATCTTATACATCTCTGGTTGTAAATACGTACTTATTATACATAGACTAGATGTACGCCCCGGCGTCGCCCGTGGTACATTATATAGCACTCATCAGGATCCCGTACATATACAACGGTGAAAGAATGACTGAAATCGGTTCAGTCATTCCTGAGATTATCGCTTTCAAACAAAACACCTCTTCAGCTACCTGCTACGCCACCTGTCGGAAATTGGTCGTACCAACAAATTTGATTAGCAAAGGTTTATATTCAAGAGGTATGTAATCAGTGATATTCAATGACGCAATCTTAGACACATGCTGTCATGTGTCATGTCAAAGCACGAAACGTACGAAAACTCTCAAAAAAGGAATATTTTTTCCCGATTTTGTTACATTCTTGATTCATGCTCCACTTCTATTAATAGTAGCGTTATGTTCTATAGCCTATAGCCTTCCTCGATAAATGGTCTATCCAATAGAAAAATAATCTTTCTATTTGGACCAGTACTTCCCGAGATCCTAGCGTTCAAACAAAAAAACTCTTGAGCTTTATAATATTAGTATAGATACACCCAGACATAGTACAGATATTTGAATTCATCACACAAATGGAAATACTGGGTGGGAATCGAACCCACGACCCTCGGCTTAGCAGGCGGAGCTACTACCCACTAAGCCACGAGGCCAGTCTACCACTGACTTGAACGGTGATGAAAACATCTGGAGGAAACTACATGAAACTTATTTTTTTAGGACATGTATCATCGGCCGACCAATTTAGTTAGCTAGTGTGTGATTAAGGCCTTGTATTGCCCTGTAACCCAGTATAGGGAATAAAAATTTGGCTGTAGTGTTATTACGATGAAAAATTTGCACTCAGCCCTAACCAACCTTTTTTGTAGTAGTAGGACTCTAGGCAGACCCACCTGGGGAAATACCTCACATTTACCAGTTATTCTACCGCCAAGCAGTAATATGCAGTTTGCAGGACAAAGTTTCCAGAGAAGTTACGGGTCTTAGAAATATAATACTCGTATTATTATCGTCTTAGATTTCTGGGTGACGAGCGCAGTACAGTGCTAGGTAATGATTTGGACTCTTTTAAGTTCCAATAGCTACTTATCACTGTGCTGTTATGTGCCAGGTATGTTGCTTACCATCAGGCTTATGTCCTGCTTGTCTCGTCACTCTCTATACTCCAAGGGTCGACAACGCGCGGCCCACGACCTCCACGTAGGGCCCGCGACGGTTTTTAATAAGATTTAAATATTAAAATAATTAATTCCCGGCTCCGTATATATTTCACAATAATATTGCATTCGCTATTTATGTTATCACGAACTATTTATTCAAAGGTAAAGGTTGAGTGGACAAAAACTACTATGTGATGCTTGAAAACCCATTTATTAACTTAACATATAGCTAAAAAGTAATGTGTGACTTCATTTTAATGTATAAAAATAACGTAAACTTAGAATATTTTAACGATAAAAACAAATATTAGAAGACGTATCCCGACCTTCCTTTATTGCTCAAAGGGGTTCCACTTCCAGTCGCCGCGTTGCCACCTATTATTCTAAAATCTCCGTCGTCATCTTCATCATTATCTACCAGTTCAAAAGCGCTGTTACCATCATGGATACTCTCAACTGGAATCTCTGGAACCTGTTCAGGTTCGACAGCGCTTCTCGATCCAGTTTCATTTTGATCATCTGGAGATGTATAATGCATATTCTCTTCTATATTATCATCTGTGTAAACAAGGGGATACGTGTGATGGTTTTGGCTGTTCAATTCTAAAATTGGCTGTGAATTTTCATCGACGATTTGGATGAATCTCTCTGGCACAATTTGTGCTCCCACAGATATTGCCAAGTCGTTTACATCTCTTTGTTTTTCATAAACATCAGTATTTGTAGATTTGTCAGAGATTTCTTGGAAAAAATCGTTTGGTGTTGGTGAACTATCTCTTCTAAATGCAAGTTTAATTAATTTGGATATACTTGGTAAATGAATACGGTTATATTTGTCTACATCAGAGTTGATGATTTTAATTGGTATATGTTTGCGTCTGGTAGATATTACGTCTATCGGATGTTCTCTGAATTCAATGCTAGGTATGAAAAGCCTTCCTGCATTATTAGAGTCGAGTTCGTCTTGGCTTATTTCAAACTGCTTAGAGTAAGGACGGTCATCGTTGTCATCCACATCTGGTCTGAGACCTCGTCTACCAAATATTTCATTCCTCATACTTAGAGAATTTAATCTCTGGTAATCTTCTTGGTGGTTTGTTTTTTTTGTTACACTTGGGTTCGGATTTTCAGGCACATTTTGCTTTGGATTATCTTTTTCTCCAATATTTTCTTCAGAATTAAGTTCACTTTGCAAGCCCCAAGTTTTTGTTACCTTGTTAAATGTTGACAATGGTAGATGAGGCTTTCCAATGGGTAATATTCCTAATATTTTATGTGGATCTGTAGCTGATACTAAGATTGCTTGTAAGTAGGGTATTTGCGATTGCGAGGATATTGTTCCATATTTACTCTGCAAGAGTTGTCTCAAGGGTATTGTGTTACCTATTATTATAGGGGTGAGACTCAATGTATGTATATTTGAGGCAGTTCCATAAGTATCTATAATCATACCGTTATCTGTAATGTACATTCCGTTTTCTCTTAGGATTTGAAGAATAGAGTATCCTAGACCAGTAAAATCTATTTTTTCTGGTCCTGCGTTTTGGCTATTTAAAATTTGTATTTGCTCCGATATCCATTTACCAAATTTTCCAGTATTTTGTTGCTTCAATGGCATTTTATTCGGTGGAATGTGAACAGGAAGTACAAATTGTCGATATTCAGTAACTTCGTGTTTTTGTGGCAATTTATGATCTTGATTAACATACGTTTTTAGGCGCATTTGTTTATCGTCATTAAATAACTTCCTATCATAATATTGAAATCCTAATTTGTTTTTCATTAATTTTGGACGAAATTGTACATTTCCACGTCGTTTATCAAAACTATATTCACTCAATGTAACTGCAGCTGGGTTTGGTAAGCTTGTTTTTTGTTTATAATTGTCATAACGGTATGGTAAATTATGTACACCTTGTACAAAAGAATCGCGGATTGGGGTAATGAAATTCTCATTACCACTTTTCCAAACTGTGTTATGATTAAAATGTAAAATGTTATCTTTCAATCCGTAATTACTATAATCAGGGTTTCGTCTTGATTTCTGAGAAAGAAAGTCATACCTTACATTACCGCCATCAGTTTCTTTCTCATGCGGAACCTCAAAATTGTCTGGGAAGACCACATGCTGTGTTAATGGTTTTACTGTGTGGGTTTCACTCTGAATTTTAATATTTTTAGCTTGAGGATCATTTTTTTGACTTTGTTGATGGGAAAGCCATATTTGCTTCAGTAACGCTTCTGTGAAATACGGGTCAAGATCTAAAGAACTTGGCCTTCGCCCTTCAGCATGTTTAGCTGGATAGCTAGTTGGATTTAAATGAATGTCACCCCTTGGAGTAATACGTGGTTGGTAATATTGCATCGGGGCAAAGCTTTGGAGATCACCTGCCATAGCATTTATTCCACCGTGGTCTAAATCTGTCAACTCCTGATGATCTGCTTCTAGCTTTCCTTTCAGACCATTGTTGAATAGAATGTTTTGGTTTGGGTCACTTGTTTCTTCATTTCTAATTGCATTAGAACAATGACAGTCATGGCGTTTCAGAAGTACGCCACATTCACTGCAAAAGATGTATAATAAATATTAAAATTTAAAACTTTATTCAAATGTGTTTGTTGGTCAACGAATTCGTTACTTAAATCTAAGTACCTTGTATGTATGGAACATAATGTAAGTAACGTCGCCACAGAGATCTGAAACAAAAAATAGTTATGTACATAAGAATTCCAAATTGAATCTGACACTTTATTGGTTGTAATAATAATTGTGTATGCATTATCCTGGTTGAATATTCTAAAAACCTTACCTAATTTGCATCTAAACTAATAAAATATGTCATAAATATGTTCGTAGCAGAAACTTTTTCAAATTAGTGAATGAAAATGATAAAGTCTTATCATCCACACCATTTGAGTGATATATAATATAATACGAAAACAACATGAACACCTACAAAAAGATTTACATATGATCTTTCGATCACTGAATTTAAAAAAACCTGTCCATATTAAAAACTAACATGAACACCTACAAAAAGATTTACATACTATCTTTCGATCACTGAATTTAAAAAAACCTGTGATGTAATAATTGACAACATTTCAAATATTTTACGTATTTGTTTTTATTTTTTTTCTGCAAGAATATGGAAAATTAAGAAACACGTATTTTTTATTTTTTCGATATGAATCATATTTTCCGCAAAATTAATTTTTGAAAATGAGCTTATTCCAAAAGGTCGTAAGTGCATAAGTCTGGATTCATAAAGAGTAATGCTGTAGCCACTTTCTAAAAAAAAAAGGCGCATGCTTTGCTGTCACTGTCAGTAGTGTGACAATCAAAACATTCATGAATTCACAAAACAAAACGTAACCGAAAGTCAGTGTCAACTGTCATTTTATATTGCTAGTGTTTTTTTTTATCAAAGGCAACTGAATATGAATTATGAATCCGTAAACGGCTTGGCGGATGGTTTTTATTTAATAACTTTGTAGTAACTGCACCAATAATTTTGGAAAAATAAGCATAATCATCAGCATCGCAATATCTCGAAATGGTTTTGGAATTTCATAGCCTTGTGAAATATGAAAACTTGTCAATTGAAACAATTTTAAAAAAGACAGTTCGTTTTAAACCTCTTTGCTGGCCTAGTGCGGTTTGGTGGATGGCGCATGATTTGAACGATTCTTGGAACATGGCGATTTCCTCACCAAGTTTTCCTTCTTCTTTGTTTTGATTACTGCTATTCAACTTTTGGTCTCAACACAAATAAGTATTTTATTAAATAAATACACGGGTAACTCACGTTTAATGTAGTCAGTCCAGTCCGACTCAAGTTTCGATCGCGTGCGGCGATCTTTTTCATGGAGTGCGCGCGCGTATTCGCAGCTCGTTTAGTGCTAAACTATTATTAGTGGTAAACGAGCTGCGAACATGCGCGCGCACTCTCCTTGAAAAAGATCGCCACACGCGATCGAAACTTGAGTCGGACTGGACTGACTACATTAAACGTGAGTTACCCGTGTATTTATTTAAAATGTGTAATAACCACGTTAGTTTTCATACTAAGTATTTTATTAATTTAAAATAGGGAAAAAAATTAAGTTGAAAGCAGGAAAAGAAACCTGCTTTATTAGTTACCTTTTGGAAAATCATTTTGAGAGTCTTACTTAAGCTGAGGACATTTCCTCACCAAACCCACTTACTAACGTGAGAACTTCTTACGATTTCTACATATTTATACTCAGAAATAATGAGTGAGAAATCATTGAAAAATTGATTTCGCTTAATTAACGTAAAACGTTTAAAACACAGAAAAAGTGGAACATACGTTCTTAATTGTACTGTGAGTCTAATGAGACAAATTAACACCTTTCTACGTTGTGATTTTAATTAGTTGGTATTTTTTCCGGTTTTATTAAAATGAGATTATTTATCCAGCAGCGAGAACAGTACCTAGAAGTAAAATTGTGTCTACAACGAATATTTAATTCTATGGGAACATCCACATTACGGAAGTGTGACATTGTGTGAGAAAGGGCAGGGAAGGGTTCTAAACTTTGTGACATCATATTTTAAAACTATATAACATTTTATTTCCACTACAACACGAATTTTAAGCTAAACTTGCAAAATATGTGACGTCACACTAGGTCCGTAGTCCCTACCTAGTGTGACGTCACATATGGGAGGTTTCACAAATAAGACCAGCTGTGAGAATGACGGGGCCAAGAGTTACATACTTACGTGCAAATGTGCGGGCGTGAGTACGGCCGTGCGTTTGTGAGTGGACGAATCTGTTAAAAGCTATTCAGAAATGAATATTTGTCGACTTTTCTACAAATCAAAACTTTTTACGAACATAATAAGTTATGTTGCAGTGCCAGAGACAAACATAGATATGTCAAAGAGGTAGATATGGATTTTGCTTTAATCCAAATTCTTTGGTTTAATCTAAGTAGATATGTATAGTGTATCTCTCTACTTAGTCTGTGGTGTTCGCTTGATAGATTTTGACAAAAAACGTCATTAAAAATTAAACATTTGTAAAAAATGCAATAATTTTATAAATTTACAAAAATAACTCACTAAATTGGATGTATAAAATATAGGTATTTAATTGTTGTATTGCCATGCGGTCATGTTTATTTTTGAATGGTAACGAATAAACACTGACCTGCGAACTGTGCCATGATTATCAAGATATTTTCCAAATTCTACCCCGTGATACCCCTGTGGAACCATCCGAAAAGCTTAATAAATGATTTGAAAACAAAAATCGAGCATCTTGGGCTTGACAATAATATACCAGTAAATGTAACTCAATCCATCTTTTATGTGGAAAAAGGGAAAGAGCCGCCAAAACACCCTAAAAAAGAAGAACTAACGGTGAAGATGCCAGGGTTTATCAGCCCACAGAACATGAATGAAGAAGGCTACTTCACACAGAAGGCAAAACAACAAATTGAGCAGTTGAAGAAACGGGGATTGGAGAAACCAAATTTGAGTAATCCAGAAAAGAGACACTAAAGATGTAGAGACCACAATTTTAATTCGATCCAGAATTGATTTTGCATTCATATTTTCGAAACATGATTTGGCAGCTGTAAACCTGGTCTTATCGTTTTCTTGCATACGAGGTGCAAACATCAAAATATTTTCGAAATATTTGTGATTCCCTGTACTCTGTGATACCGCAGAACTTACCATTCAAAAAGCTTAATAAATTATTAAAAAAAACAGAGATCGAACCATTCTCGATCGACAACAATTTATCAGGAACAGGTCAGTCAGCCAATCTTGTGATTAAAAACAAAAGTAAGTGCCAAAATCACACGATAAAGGAAGGACTGACGGTTCAACGCGGGAAGATGCCAGGTTCCATCGCTCCAGAGAGCACTAACGACTGTTTCACACAGAAAGCTCCCTAGAGTTGGACAACTCGAGAAATAGAAGAAATGGCTTTGAAGAAACAGACATTGAATAATCCAGAGAAGAGACAATATCGTTGTCGAGTTCCAAATACCATGGAGTTGATTCTGCGTTGCTGTATCCTAATTTTAATTTGGCAGCTGTAAACTTGGTCTATCGTTTTCTTGCATATTTAGAAAGAACAAGGAAAAAGAAGGAGGCATCTACGAGTACAATCTTGTCAAAAAATTAGTTAAGTGCGTAGTAAAGCAGAATGATCGCAATATCTATAAATACGTAATGGTTAAGTAAAATAATGTGATCTTTTGAGAGTTCCACCAAATTGCTAATTTTCTGTTCGAGAATGAGACGAGAACTGTGATTTGCTCTTGAACAATACCTAGTTGGTAATCTTGAAGACCGAAACTCTCAATAAAATAATGTAAATTTAAAGTGACATTTCATTGTTGTGTATTTTTTTCTCTGTAATATTGCTGATAATGTGATTGTTATTGATACGAGTATAAGAATATCTGAGGCATTATATTTGACTACAAAAATAATAATACAACTTTTGATGTAGATGTAAGGGTGATTGGTACAGGACTCGCCATAGCAAAATCACGTATGGTATATACATAATGAAAGGTTACTTTCTCTAACCAAAGTTTTATAGTTTAGGAGATAGGTTAATTTTTAAACTTTTTTAAGATTTTCCCGAAATTTGACCTTAAAGCTGATATAACGTTTTTTATTCATTTAAAGTTCTACTGATTTTTTATTTTTTTTTATCAGCACAGATAAATGTTTGATCAAACTACGTCGGAACTCCGCTCATACAAGGACTAAAAAAAAGATATTACGCATGAAAAAGGAAAATTACCGAAAATTAAAACATTAAGATCAAATTTATTTTTAAGTAATTAAAAAACTACTAAGTTCCAATAATTTATTATACTCTAAATAACTTCTCTAGTTCATCACCTATCCAACGGTACCAAAATTTTACAAAAGATGGTATTTAGCTAGTAATTGATAGGATTTTCAGATTCTAAAGCTAATTTTATCAATAATAGTAAACAAGTACTGACGAACAAAATTTGATCAGTGTTGGTATTAGTTATTAAATAAAACAACTGCTTAATGGTACATTATTTATTGAAGGTTATCTTTTACAAATGCACAGAAAATTTGTGATTAGGAAAAGATATCGGGCATTGAAAGGACATCGTTAGTTTAGATTCTGCTCGAATTGCTGTCCGCGATTTCTAATACATGCCCGACATCTCTTCATCATTTCTGTCGTAGTTAAATGTATTCTTATCTCCTCTTTCATAGTCACAGAAGCATTATTAATTCTTTGTATCAACTCCTTTTTTGTATTAATTTGTTCTTGATTGTAGACCAACACTTTGTTCCGTACCCAAACGTAGAAATCCAAAGGTTTTAAATCTGGGGATCGGGCCGGCCATTCAATTGGCCCATCTCTCCCTATCCATGACTCAGGAAATGTGTTGTAGAGTAGTTCTCGGATGTACAGCCTGAAATGCGCCGGGCACCCATCGTGTTGAAACACAATGGGCATATCGTCGCCTAAAACTTCCGACAGCAGATCAGGCAAGACATCCATTAAAAATTCAAGATCATCAACAGCCCACTAAATGTTCCCACTGCTGGGACTCGGGCCTTCTCTCGCAAAGAGAGAGTTAAGGCCATAATCCACCACGCTGGCCCAGTGCGGGTTGGTGTAAATTGTGGAAGTTGTTGATTCCTTCTCGGGTGAAATGTGACTCATCCGTCCACAATATGCGTTTGAGGAACGTTGGGTCGTCAACATCTCTGTGCAGAATATAACAACTTTTTGGCTACAAATTTGGTACCGTTGGATAGGTGATGAACTAGAGAAGTTATTTAGAGTACAATTAATTATTAAAACTTAGTGGTTTTATAATTATTAAAAAAATATTGCTCTTAAAGTTTTTATTTTCGGTAATTTCTCCTTTTATAAGCGTAATATCTTTTTTATTAGTCCTTGTGTGAGCAAAGTTCCGACGTAGTTTGATCAAACATATATCTGTGCTGACAAAAAAAAATCAGTAGGACTTTAAATAAATAAAAAAGCTATAGCAGCCATAAGGTCAAATTTCGGGAAAATCTTAAAAAATGTTTAAAAATTAACCTATCTTCTAAATGAAACTATAAAACTTTGGTTAGAGAAAGTAACTATTAAAAGTTACTAAATAAGAGATCTTGGACTATTTACGGGAAAACGTGAGAAATGCGCGGGGAAAACCTAGAGGCACAGTAGTACTCATGCGCGGTCCGAGGGGGGGGGGGGGGTCACAGGGGACATGACCCTCAAAATCGTATAAGTTATAAAAAATCAAAGCAAATAAAAAATATCTAATAGTACATAGACTATTTTTTAACGCGGGAAAACAACTAGAACGGGAACTACGCTGGTAAAATCTTGGGGGCTACTAGTAAATTATTTTTGCTCGATTTATTGTATTTCTACTTGTGACCCGAAACCTGAGGCTGCGTACTGGTAACCCCCTCCAAAATTCGAGGCTGGGACCGCGCCTGGTAGTACTCTTTGCTGAGTCCGCCTGGAGAAGTACCACACCTTTGCAAGTTGTTCTGCCGCCAAGCAGTAATTTGCGAACATTACTGTGTTCCGGTTTGAAAAGCATGTTTCCAGTGAAATTACAGGCCATAGAGATATAACATCTTAGATCTCTGGGTGACGAGTAATTATTTTTACTCTTGTTGTTCCAATAGCTGCGTGTCACTGTGTTGTTATGTGGCAGGCATGTTGCTTACCATCAGGCACATGTCCTGCTCGTCTTGTACACTATATATATATATATATAGTGTACAATATATATATATATATGTAGAGCCCACCGGTTTCAGAAGTGAAACGGGCCTCCTAGGTACCACCACGGATTTTTTATACCTTAGAAAGAATTCGGCAACAACAACAACGCGTATAAGACGAAATGGGCGCAGATAAATTCATAGAGGATTTACTCAATATTTTAGAGTTTCTGTTACAAATAATCTTTAGCATGACAAAATTTGGCAGAAGTAAAAATTGTTATATGACTTTTATTTTGTCATAAACTTCAATTTATTTTGCAGTGAAGATGTAGCATTTTCTTAAAAACATAGCAAATTATTTAATAAAAAACTCACTGCCTTGTAATTTTATTGTTCAAATCAAATGCATAAATCAGAATAATGAACCAGCCTTACTTGTACTAGAATTTGCCATTACAAAATAGACAAATATTAAACGTTTTTACTAGGGTGGGTTGTAAGGTTAATTTTGGGAAACAAGTGGTGACTACTTGAAGTGATGCTTCTGCCGGCCACGGAATATATTCTTCGCCATTCTTTTACGTCGCAATTGATAAAATCTCTTATCAAAAAACCACTGCCAAAGAACTCTAGATGCTATAAAGGTAATATGTTACAAAACCAGTACAATTGAGTCAATTGATATCGCCTGTCCGATATAAGAAGGCTTTACCTTCTTTTAAAAGGTTATTAAATAAACCCTGTTTTTTATCAACTAGCTAGCTAGTATCGTGCCACGGTTTCACTCATTTAGTTCCCGTTATTTTCCCGGGATAATCCAGACTATTATCTATCTTTAAGTACGTGTATACCAAATTTGATCCAGACTTCTTTTGTAGTTTTTGTTTGAATGAAAATAACAAACATCCACGCGTACAAACTTTCTCATTTTTAATATTAGTTAGGTGTATCGAATGCTTATACCTTATATTGGTATGCTGTCCTACACACGGTACGTCCTTTTAGGTCCTTACGTTCAGGGTACATTACTTCATCTTTTAACATTATGATCACCTTTATGTTGCCTTGCAAAGTTGCAAGTTTTTATCGGATATATTCCGGAGAGTGTGCAGCAGATCTGCATGACGACCTTCTTGCAATTTTTTTCTATCAGGCTGCTCGTAGCTCTAGAAAGCGATATCGTTTCATCGTTGATATTGGAAAGAATCGAATGAAGAGATTTGATTACACTAAAAGAGACGATCTTCTTAGCATTCCATGGATTCACCGTGCGGGTGCCGGGTCCATCGTGTGGCAGAGAGAGAAAAACTCGAGTAGTTCCCGAGACTTGTGACTAATACCACCGTTTTGTACGTAACTAGGATTTTCTTCAGGATAAAGAAAACATATTGTACTCCAGCTTTTGAGAGGCACAACAGTGTAATTGCGCCTTCGTATTTTATGGCTCGCTTGGGTTTCGATATCATGCGGACTCACTGTAGGTATATTTATCATAAGAATATATGTATGTCACTCTAGATTTACGTAATAATTTTTTATTGAAACAGATTTTATTGATTAAGTAATTTAATATTTAGTGTTTTTTTTTTCAGAACTACCCATCAATTATATAAATTTAAACGGTGGTTACCTCATGTCGCACAGTGACCGCCCGGAGGGCAAGCCAAGATACGTGCCCATCATGAACTGGCAATGGTATGCTGAATCCAAGGAAGGCGGCCCAGGGTCTGTGAGGCAGTCAGGAGGAGGCTTGGGGAGACTGGACTCAGCTAACGAAGACGGATTCTTCTTTAAGATAAATAAAGAGAGACTGAAGAAGCTAAAGCAACTACTCAAAGAAAAGGGGGAATTGAAAAGCAAGGAACCTCCTCCAAGTAAAAAAACTTAAATATTGACAAAATATATTAATTTATCAGTGAATTACGATCCTCAAAGAATCAATTTAGACGTAAAACAAAAATAAATATGAAATGTTAATGGAAATGAATTAGGAGCTTAATATACCACAGGCACAATTAACCGTCCACCTACGAGTATATTATGGGTCACTTCGATCTTTTCGACAAAATGGGTTATATGAGATTATTCTGACAAACCGTTTATATTTTCAATATCGTCATTTGCTATTGCTTAA
>JADLOZ010000063.1:0-25000 GCA_017562165.1 Ectropis grisescens
TATCGCTTGCTCTTATTACGAGTTTATTGCAAACAATTGTTGATTTTCGTCAAAACATTTTTTTGGTTACGCAAGCTTTTTTTAAGTATTGAAAATACTGTGCTTAGTAATAAAATCTCTATTTGTGTACCTTAAAAAAATTAAGTGCATTGCATCACAAGCAAGATATTGTGATTAGTAATAAAGTATTATTTTATATGCGGTACCTTCAAAAAATCACAGGCAAACGACAGTGATTAAATAAATCTTCGTACAATGTACACGGCCCTCAACCCTCGTTGATAGAGGGTTCGTGTGATTTGATTTGTTCGAAATGTTATTGCAATCCTGTCGAGATTGCAGCGCACAAAGTGGAATACTAATGGAAACATCGAAGAAAACATTCCTATATTTTCTTTTTCAAGCGACCTGATTTTTATAAATCTCGTATTGAAATTCAGCATTTTCTTGACGTTTTCTCTGTACAAGTAGAGTACTTTTTAGAAGTTGAGAGTTGCTCAGATATCTATTTGTTCCAAAATATGTATCTGACCATACAGCGTGGGAATGTTGCTAGTCTGTAGGGCACTTCAGGTCGGAAATTTGACGAGCGGCCGAGCGCAGAGACTAAATGAATGACTTCAAATTTGAGTTTGTTTGTTATATACGTAATTTTTTACATTTTGAATTTACGCTTTTTATAAATTACAGTACGTACCATGCACTGTAATTAAGCAAAAAGTGTATCTGAACACTGACACTTTAACAAGTAAAGCTAAGAGAAAGAAAGAGGGAGTTGACTTAAATATTAATTGAGGAATATTTGTAATTTGAACTCGGAGCTTAAAATAATAACAACGCATAAAAGTTATATAGTTACTTTTTTTTAATAAAATTGATTTAGTAAATGTAGTTACCATTTTTTCATTTTTAATAGTAAAATTTGCTCAAATTACATTTAAAGACAAATAGAAAAATAAAATTATACAGAATTCCTCGTCTTTGTGTGTATCTATTTTGCTAGCCATCGTAGACCAGATCAGTTTTAGGATAAAGGTTATAGCTAATTTAATTTTAATTCAGTGTTTTCACTACTGCAGAATACTTAAAGAAAAAATCTGGCCAGTTTGTAATCGGCCATGTTTACCCGGATATTCAGCTACCCGGCTTCAAGGTTGTCCGGGCTTACTGTGTCCGACTAAGCAGCTAAGTTTGTTAAAGGTGGTAATTTAAAGTTGCTCTTCGATTAGCTATTGCTTATTTTAGTAAAGTTTAAATGTGTAGTAGGTCTTTTAACAGCTTATAACAGCATCCTGCTGAAGCACAAGACGTTGGCGTAATTGTGCTCACCAAACATATCACACTAACATAACACAACGGGATAGAAGCCAGAAATTAATAGACGATGAATCAGATGACATATATGATACAACCGATTAAAAGTTGAAAATGAAAAAAGAAGAAGAAGACCTTTTATCAGCTGACTATTATTATCATTGTATAAATTCAGACCAATGGAAACTGCGTTGCCAGACATATTGCATGTCTCTAGAAGAAGAGGCCAGTTTGTATGGGTCAATTATTTAAAATATTTTGTATCATTTTATCTTACCTGCAAACAGCAATAAAGATTTTTGTATTTGTATTTAACCCTTAAAAAGAGAACCTTTTAAAAAAAACACCGTTCAGTCGCGGTGCGTTAATAATTTTAATTTTCAATCTAAATAACTTTCAAGTCCAGTTGCACAAATTTGTCATCATCACTGGCTAGGAAAACATCGTGAAGAAACTGGTTGTTCTAAGAAATATATTTTTCGAAGACATGTGACCTCTGCCAACTGGAATTTGGCCAGAGTGATGAATTTGGCTTCTTGTAAGATAAGTACCACGAGTGGGAACAGAAAGAGGGCTGCTTATGAATCAAAACAAGCACTTATAAATGAACACCTAAAAATAACAAAGATATAAATTACAAACGATTACAGATAAGGAAACAGAGAAAAAAACATTTGAAAATGGAACAGGTTTATGGGGTCGTCAACATCAAAAAGAAAAAAGGTTTGTTATTTTCCTTATTATCGATTACGACGTTACACTTACCCTAGTTTCTCACCCAATTCTAAGCTTTATTTATGTTAGAATAAACTCCCCATCTTACCGATCCCAGCCAATCGCCGCAATCAGACAGGAACAAAGGGCACCAGAGGCGTGACGTCAGAGCTCGGTATGACGTCAGCGCCTGCGTGCATGTGGGTCAATAGAACGCGCCCGGTAGCACCCTGCGAAATAGGTCAGAGCTAAAAATAAAGCCCAGGATGCACCGAAGCCTTGAATTGCTCGCTGTCAAGCTAAAATAGGTTATAAATTATACTTAGATGACTTATTTAATTCGATAAGTAGATTGAAACACGATCACACTAAGCGCCATATTTCAACCATTTGCTCAAGGCCAAACTAATAACTTGATAATTTATTTCTGCAGTAAATTCGGTACTGATTTTTTCGTTTACTTAAGTGACGTCAAACGAACCAAAAGAAACCTAGTCGGTTTTGTAAGTTAACTCGATATTATGTAGATAACTATTGAACTACGTAGTAGAGATAGGTTACAATGTAAACAATTATGCAAGTCGCGATATAGTTTAAGTATCGAATGTAAAGTGATTCGTAAAGCTTGATTATGACTATATTACAAGGTAATTGATGAGAAAATTGTAAATTTATGAATAAATTACTTTGACTTTGATAAAAAAAAAATATTGTCATGTCATTCTGAGTTCATCCGTGTTTAATATACTCCTATGAATTGACTAAAAAAATATCGCTGATAACTGAATCGCTATTTTGGCTGATGCAAAACGACAATTTAATTATTCAAATATTTGTACTGTGCCTGGGTGTTTTCTATGTGTCATAAGTATGTATTTAAAAATATATAAGTATTACCTCAGTTACCTGGCTTCCATAGTACAAGCTTTGCTTAGTTTGGGGTCAGATGGTGCTGTGTGTGAAATGGCCACCAATATTTGAAAAAGTTTTAAAAAAATTAGAAAAAAACCGATTCACTCTCAACTTGAAGATAACTAGTTTTGAATGCATTATTAAATTATACCTACTTAAACAACGCTTTCCACACTATATCATGACATTGATACTATGGTTGAAGTTCTTTAAAGATAAATAATCGAAATATTCAAGCTCACTTCCAATCAGGAGCGTGTTCAGCAACGTAGTTGTAGATTATCAGATCCATAAGAGCCATGAGAGAAAATCATGTTCAATACGCATAGTGACAAAAAAACGAATGAGTCCGTCAATTAGATAATTGAAAAACTCGACTGTAAAAATCAATAATTAAAAAAACATCATGCTATAATATCTAAGGTGATTGAGACGAATCTAATGATAACTTGATTGTCAAAATCCACCCAGCCGTTTAGAAGATACGTGGGAATAAAGAACTTTACAAACATACAAGACACGCGCTAAAAATATTACCCATCTTTCAGTCGGTAGACCAAGCACCGGGGGTTTTTTTTTCAACGTACGGGACCCGGTATTTTTTTTGGAATAGGTTTAAGGGTGTCCCCTGTATGTAAATCCAAGTTGGCGGGCGGGGGTTCACTTCAGCCGCCATCTTGGAAAATACGTTTTATTGAATATCTCGCGAACCGTGTATTGTACGATAAAAATTGTAAAAATCATTATTGTAGAATTTGTAGGAAATAATATTTGTCATCTTTTTTATTTGTATTTTTTTTTGTATAACACATAGGTTTTTAATTATAGCGCTCCAAACTTTTTAAACTTTTATTAACTTTATAAAACTTTACGGGTAAAAAATATTGTACGTGTTTTTTTATTTTGTTTCACAAACAAAAAATTATAAAGATAATTATAGTGATTAGAAGTTTCGAGTGACGTCACGTTTATGTATTATTTAGTAGACTTAGACGTCACAACCCCCACTCCGGAAGTAGATGATCTTTAGATTTTTAATAATTTGATAATACAAAAAATACGTGTCCTATATTTTTGTATAATCTAATCGAAATAATTAGCACGGTACATTTTGGGCCCAGACATAATCCCGACTGTGTAAATTTGCATTAACTGCGGGGAAAGAATTTCGTATTATCTGATTTGATTATATTAGCAGATTTAGCTTGTAAAAGCCAATCTTGAGTGGTTTGTAAAATTCTTGTTACAAAAGTTTGTGTTACGAAATATTTTTGAAATCAAAGGAATAAGGAAATGCCTGTTATTATTTTTGGATATCAAAGGAAAAAAGGGATTTAAGTAATAATGGCTAAGTAGAAATGGAAAAACAGTAAACGCTTTCTGACCCTATTTTAGCGTGTTCGGTCAATTTACCCCGAAAATAGGGATACGCTTGTACAGATCCCCAAAAAGCTGAATTTTTTCCAAGGATACTATTATAAATAATGAAAATCCACACGTGTGTATAAAAACATGTAAGGGCCAATTTCTATTTTATCCTAATTAGCTTTTAAAACACATGACACCGTAGATACCAAGTCAATATTTTCTGACCTGTACCGTTTGTAAAAAACGCACAAATGGAAGGTAAAAGAAGTAAATCAATTTTGTGACCCGTTTTGATGGGAAAACTTCTTTAGCCGCATTCAGAACTTTTTGGAAAGAGAAAATCTTGCGAGTTTACTTTACCAACATGCGTAATAACAGTATATCTGTAGCTATATAGATGACGTATTATGCAACATTAGTGTTGTTTAATAGGTACTAAATTTACTTATACTTTATCGAAGGAAATAAAATTCATAGTTATAAGTTTTCACTTCTATCGGCACGCATCTTTATGATTTCCTCTTCTATCAGCCGTGCAAGGGCACAGCGAGTAATGTTGGGCTGGACAGAACTTATGGTAATACTCCTACCCCTACCGACTAAAACGACCGTTGTTGGCTTGTAGCGAACCCAGTGCTCATTACATGTCAAGCTTTGTGTTCATTTTTAAAACACCACAGTCAATCAATTACGAAAATCAGCGGATATATACATTATACATAGTGGATTGACTTTAAAATATTTGCTATTTTTTATTTAGATTCATAACAAAATCTACTTAAAAACTAGCACCAAAAGCAATATTTCCAACGCCTGATGTAAATCTAGAATCACAACTCAATGTCAGTTGCATAAATCTTGGCGCAGGTTGCGTTCCCGCTTTACTGCGCTTGTACTTACAACTAAGAAACTATTCTGCTAATAGTTTACGTTTAATTGTTTATGAGATTTAGTTAATGGTACTTATTATAACGGAAATACAAATCTTACGTACACAATAATAGCACTTTTTACCATGCCATATAACTTCCAAACCTAAGTTTAGTTTGGTGAGCCATTTAAGAGCCTTGCAGATTTGCCGTTGATGGATACGTCTATACGATGTATCGGTTAAAGAAATTGTATTATTTTTGTAGTGCCAGCTAAACACGCGTGTTAAATTAAAAATGACCTAAGAGCTATTTTCTTTAGGGTTTTCTTAAGAGAACGGAGTTATAAGTTGTATTTAAAAGCCATTTACCTAATGGTCATGAGTAAAAATCAGTCCATAATATCATAGGCCTGGTGTTCTTAGAAAGCAAAATATATTCTCTGATTTACGTTTTTTGACAGTCAGCGTTTTGCTGATGCCACAGAAATCTAAATAATAATTGCCTTATTATTTAAATTTCTGTGGCTGATGCAGTGTTGGTCGATTTAAGTTTAGCTACCCTTAGAAACTGTCATTCCGCACAATTGTAAGTCAATTTATGCCGGTGTGTGTAGGTATGTATTTTGCTTATTGGACTGCTGAAAACAGATAGAAACTGAAGATAGTTTTGTTTAGTTATTGGTAATTTTGTTAGTAATTTCCTTCATTTGGGCACGTAGTTATGTAGCATTTTAATTTTAATTCCAATGTAATATCAACCTCCTTTCCCATGCACGAAATTCCTGGAAGAGATTGCTTCAAGAAATAAAGCTGTTAAGTAAGAGCCAGATAGTTTTTATTATTTGGTTTGTGTAGATAATAATTATTAAGAAAATGTTAAATTTATTAATCTATTTATATCTTATCTTATGTAAATAAATACATATTATAAAAACTTTACTTATTATTATTAGTACTAATTGATTTGCCAAAAAAATAGTTTTTCTTTCGGTGCTCTCTAAACAGAGTAAGACGTTTCGCCATTATGGTTTGGTTCATACCAATGATCTCATGATTATCATATAGATCATATGTATAATCTTCAAATTGTATTCGGTGATTTGCTGTTTTGCAAGCAACTTTTCAGCGATATTGGTGGAAGCTAGGCTTTTTTATTTATACTGTGGATTTCCATTGACGTCACCAGTTTAAGGGAATTACAGATTTTATTTTAGTAACGCATTTTACTGTAGGGATTGCGTCTTTGTACAGACAAAGCCTAAACTTTCCATACGTGAAATAAAAACCTCTCTGTTTTATTACGCGCGAGTAAAAAGAGAGGCAAGGCCCGACATAAAATCTTGCTATAAGGATGTTTTATCTCATACTTAACGCTTGTATCCTTCACGAAACAAAGGATTCTGCCGCGATATATTTTATGGGGGGAATTGTTTTTTCTGATACCAAGCTCAATACGAACACGATAAAGATGGAGGAAGATAAAGTGGTGCCGTTTGTGTTTAGAAATCGTATTTGAACTTTGTTTGTGTTGTGTTTTACTGTAGTTTTCTTACGATCTTTGATGCGTCAGGAAATATATTTTAGTGTGGGTATCTACCTACTTTTTACACATCTGACTCCCAAAATCCATGCTTTTGTCGTAGTTAATTATGAAACAATATGTTGCGGTTTTTTTTAGAAATAGATATTAGTAAGGCCCCGTGGTTTTACCCGCGAGGTTGCTTTTTCCGTTTTATCCCGTGATAAAAAACTTATGCGTTATTCTATGTTCTAGATGTATTTCAACTTTCAACACAATTTATTTTGATGTTCCGCAGTGATTGAGCAATACACATACAAACTTTCGCATTTATAATATTAGTAGGTTCATCTTATACCTAGCACAAATATTAAGTAATAGCAGCAACAAAAATTCAAACTCCCAAACTTTCGGATTGTAGGATCATCAGATACAATACGTAATTAATCTTGTAATTTATCTATATCTTTTTAAAAGATCTAGAGCAATTAGACTGTTTCAGTTACTGACCGATAAGGAATTATATATCTATGTATATAAATACTGTACTGGAACATCCGGCAAAAATGTAAGGAAGAGAAAAAAACCTTTGGTCTGCAACGGGACGTTGTATAGGCTGAAATAAGAATATCGTTAACAGTATTGACCCTGTCATTGGATTTTCCTTCTCCCCCAAAACTCTTTTAGCTATATAAAATAAGCCAAATTGAAAATCAAACTGCTTTTTTAAAGTTTTACAACTAAAATCTGGTTACCAGTATGGTAGAGTTTCATTAACGTAGCGCTGTAACATTAATTCTAACACAGGGTCGAACATCCCCCTTTTGAATATGCTAACTTAGTTCCCGCAGCGCCTAGAATAGAGCTGACCTGAATATGCGTTGATGGGTCTTGTATGTAGGCCATCCAGTTCAATGTAGGTTCGATTTGAGCATACGTGATATGATTACTAATTCATTTAGCTTTAACCTTTTAGAACAATGTAGGCTATTATGTGAGTGATTTTGTGAGCGAATTAAGCGAGCCAACCATCCATAACTTATTAAAAAAAACATTTTTAGTTATATAAACTGTTGATAAAAGTGAATATTTAATAATTTACAACTTAGATTTTTTTTTTTATGGTGACCTAAAAAGTTTTCACTTTAAAAAAATAATGACTTTTTGTGGTGACGGCAATCTTGGACGGCCATCATCATAGTTGCCCAATCAAATTTAAAAAAAAATAGGTTTTAAGCTAGGAGCTAGTAATCTAGCAATCTAGTACTTCTAGTTTCGTGTAGAAAACACTACGTTACGCTAATTTTGTCTACACGAAGCTAGAAGTACTACACTCCGCGAGGCATAAGCTGAGCTTTGCATTTGTGTGAGTGTACATGGATAGTGTAGGTGTGACAACCGGCCTTAGGCGCGGCGTCATTCTGTCTCGCCGCGCTCCTGCCTGATTGGTGATCACTCACACTAATGCAAAGCTCAGCCTATACCTCGTGGATAAAATTTCAAGCTCCTACCTGATTGGTGATCACTCACACTAATGCAAAGCTCAACTTATACCTCGCGGAGTGTACCTTGCTAGCTTGCTAACACTAGCTTGCTATCCTAGCTTGAAAAGCTAGCCTCGTGTAGCTCGGGCAATATAGCTAGGAACACTTCCAGGTTACTCAATTTTCAATCAAAATCAGTACATCTGTTTGGGAGTTACGATGCCTCAGACAGACACATACATACATACACACAAAGATACACGTCAAACTTTTAACACCCTTTCGTTTTTGAGTTTGTGGTTAAAAATAGATATCAACAACAGTTTTGTGAAACCAAAATATATTGCCACCGTCCCAGAAGTATTTGTTCCCGTTTTTCTTCAAACACACCAAGTTATAAATCTGTGGAAGACTGCAGTAGGAAAACATTCCACATTCTTCAAATACGCCAATATCTTTGCGATAACTTTGCTACAAAGAGAAAGCATTTTAGTATTTTTATTTTTCGAATTTTATCAATTTTTAAAACGTTTTTCGCTGTTGTTTTTTAGTGAAAACTTATTTATTCGGTTTGAGCACATTTTTGGTAGTAGGAATTTTGTGGGCACGCGTCATAACATGCTAATACAGCAGCGATGCGTCGGAGCGGTGGCAGACTAGCAGAGCGGTATGTATCTGTTAGACGGTTTTTGGATGGGTGAAATTGTTTGAGTAAAATCACATAATACCAGTAGGTATATCAGTAGCTAACCAATGGGTCTACACCCTAACAAAATCTTCATTACCTTTGTTATCTCTATCATTTCAAGCAAAAGGAACAGAGAGAGCAACATCAAATTTTGTTAGGCGGTGGAGTCTCCGGTGACGTATTATTCAACATACAGCGCCAAATTGTGCCACATTGGTACTGCTTAGTACTAAAAACCTAAATTATAAGTTTTCACTTCTATCGGTATGACCCCGATGGTATGACTTAATGGCTGTCTCTTTTGTTGATATAATATAAAATTGAACTTTATTTATACAGCAGCAGAGTCAATAATTTTATAGACCCCGATTTCATGATCATGATCATATTATATTGTTGCCCGTTGTCTGTGATCCGGCACAGTAGTCTTTTCATAATGACTAAAGAGTAAGTAAGTACTACCTTCTAACACGGCCATGAATCTGAAAGCTTAGTACATAGTGGAATTAGAAATCCCAAACATTTTCAGTTCTGCTCCTGAAAACGTTGACCCAAATAACGAGTTATTCGATGCAAAGCTTTCGATGTAGGTCGATCCCTTTCATTGTGAGTCAGATTAATTCTGCAGCTGGAGAGATTGATCCGGGCTCCAGATTCGAGCTGAAGTGTGTACCAACACCTAGTGAATACGAGCTCTATTATTAAAGAGACTGAATAGAATTTAGAATGTAATGTAAACTAAATCTTGATTATTAAGTTGGTAAAACTACGAACCTATTTCTATCCAATGCTTAGCAAATATTATGATACCAGTAGCGCCATACGGTTAGACTCGCGTAGCTCCTTTTCTCGTTTTCCCGCAATAAACAAGTAACCTATGTATTATGTACTGACTATGATCTATTTGTGTTCCAAATTGGAACTCGATCCATTAAGTTGTTGCGACGTGATTAAGCAAAAAACTTCTAAACATAATTATAAACATTCAAATATCAAAATTTTCACATTCATCATATTAGTGCGATAATAATTTTAGATACGAATAAGCTTCCTAAGAATCTATGAAGTCAACAACTAACTCTACTAAGTCCTGTATAAGTTAAACCCTTCAGCTTAGAACTTAACGTGAACAACAGTAACAGAATTATTTAAGTGAATTAAGCTCTTAATTATCCGCTTGCATTCTCGGACTTATTACGAAGTTTAGGGAGTTGAGAATGTAATGCAATTTATTCGCAAACACCTGACGGATTAATAGATATAAAGTTTTTGTTAAGACTTTGTAGACTAAAATCAGCTTTATAGAGGGATCACAAAAATTTGTCTACAGCTAATCTTTCAGTGGTATTGTATGCTAGGATTTTGAAAATCTTCAAATGATTGCTAAGAATGGTCATTAGTTATTAATGACCATTCGTAGCTCTTTATTTAGACTCATTATATTAAGTTTTAGTTATTAATAGATTCAGATAGAGTATCCACTCACCATCAGCTGGGGCAGAGGATACCGCTGAAAAGAAGAAACGAAAGTATAGTATGTTGATGTCACAGTACGAATTTGTACCTGTTGTCGTGGAGACCTTTGGGTGTTGGGGGGAAGAGGCTAAAAGGTTCCTTTCAGAATGAGGGGCAGGATCAGGAAGAATACGCATGACTCCCGCTCCGGCGCGTTCCTGGAGCAAGGTTGGCCATTGCCATTCAGCGTGGGACCGCGGCGAGCACCATGGGCACCTTTGCGCTGAGAGCAGTTAAGGGTGGGTTATTCGGAGATTCGTTTTTTAATTTTCTTTTGCAGTTTTTTTACTTCTTATATAAATTTGAACATTCAGCATTAATAGATTTCAATTTAAAAAGTTGTTGCGTTCTTAGAACTTGTAACTGTAAGGATAGCGGTAATTCATTCATAGCTTCAGATTTATTATGTTCTGCTAGAAAGTTTTCTAGCAGAATATAATAAATTTAAAATTAGGTAAAAATGTGATAGTCGAAAGACGTCTTTGGTTTCATCCTTTGCTTTTTTAAACATAGAAAAGTCGCAAAGTGTTCACGTGAAATATAAGGTTTTCTACATAAAATGAATTTCGCAAATGTTGGTGTATTAAAAACCTACAAGCTCATGAAGTACACAGTTTTGAATTTACTTTCTTCTCAAAACGCTTACATTCTCATACTCTGTAATTTTGTCACTTTTCTACCACCAAACTCTATAGCCAATATAGAAACACTAAATTAATTTAGGTATTTGGGAACACTACCTCCATTTGACATTGCTGGGTTGCTATGGAGATAACGGACTGTAGTGAGTGCAGTGTTAGGTAGTAATTCAACCTTTTCTTATTTAAATTACTGTGTAGCACAGAACTGTTATAGGCTACTTACTACCAGGCGTTCGAACCTCGTCGTCACCGCGTCCTTAAAAAGCGGAACCACCTCA
This sequence comes from Ectropis grisescens, assembly GCA_017562165.1. NCBI lineage: Eukaryota > Metazoa > Arthropoda > Insecta > Lepidoptera > Geometridae > Ectropis > Ectropis grisescens. The sequence goes on from JADLOZ010000063.1 coordinate 11,305, forward strand.
CTTTACCGTTTATTATAAAACATAATTATGTGATTCGTCTAGCCATACTTTAGCATTTTCCCCATAGCCAACAAAAGGAAAGAAATACGCACGCTATGTCATCAAGTCATAAATCACCAGGACAAAGCCTACCCGTTACTAAGTAACGCTGAAAGCACCATTACCATCCGAAGTCACTTCGCTAAATGGAGAATTAAGCAATTTCGGTAAATAGTCCCTTTTGGGAGAGACGAGACGATAGAACTTTATATATTGACAGTATGGGTTGATAAACCGCGATGTTTATCTCACCGAGTAGCTGAAAATGACTAAGAACGAAAGATGGCCTTAAAGACATTAAAAATGCTCCAGATTTGAATATAGTTAATAAATACTGACGTTGTCAGAGAGCCATGGAAAGAAGCATGACAGGAGTAAAGAGACAAGACAGAATAAGAAGTGCTGTTATTAGAGAAAAAACTAAAGTAACTGACATAATTACCCAAATAGACTGTCAGAAATGGACAGGACACATGATCCGAGATCCCCAAGAGAAACGGAGCCAACAAATTACCAACTGGTATCCCAGAGATGGAAATCGCAGTAGAGGGCGACAACAAACGAGATGGGAAGACGATCTGAAACTCACAGCGGGACATCTTTGGAGAAGGGTAGCATGCGATAGATTACAGTGGAAAAGTTTAGAGGAGGCCTATGCCAAGAGGCACTCTGAATTACGTGATATAAACAACACAAAAAAATGTTAAACTAAGTTCATAAATTCAGATTAAATGGCTTATAAATAAAACTGCTGTAGGTCGTGGGATAATCCTACTTAGGTCAAATAACTACATAAATATGTTCATTAGGGCTCAGTTATATTGATATCTGACCTCATCAATCCTCACATTTAGTTAAAACACCTTGTTTAAAGGGAATTATGGCATTTGACCTCAGTTGATCTCTACTGCTCATCAAAACTTGGGCTAGCGGAGAAGGCAACTAAACATGTTAGGAAAATCAAAGATCCACATAACAGCCCTCGAGCGGGTGCATTATGGCCCCTTAACGGAAAATCTGGTACCAGTTACCTTGTAACCGGTATAAAGAGCTTTTAAAAAAATCCTATATTGGGTTTATAACAATGTTTTATTCATAGTCCTTACTGATATCTACAATCGTGATAGGTACCATTGCTTGGCGTCTCTTGTAGCTAGTTTGTTATTGGCCCAATTCGGAATGGAGAGCTCCCACGTTAACTTTAGAGTTTCTCTACTCCATAATAGGTGGAAAAGGTTTTAAAATTTCAAGCTTGCAGAAAGGAAGCCTTTTACGTCTGTCTCGTCTGTCGAATTGAATCAGCTTGGCAGAAGGAACACAAAAATAAACGAAATACCACATACCATGATGAACCACATACTCGTAAAAATGTTTTCACACCGACACAAAAAGGAGTTTTGCTACTTTAGTTACGTTTGTATCATCAGAAAGTAGATATTTAACTAGCAAACCACAAATTATTTGAATAATTACAAGATACACAATATAAATTACTCTGGTTTTAAAATTTTCTGACCAAACCACTAATTTAGCATATCGATTAAAAAAAATATCCAAAGAAGATATTTCACTCCACTTTTACAATACAAATGTCTAAGCTGTGGAACGCGTTGTCGGAGTGTTGTTTTGCCGACTAAAATCAATCTTTGTGTCTTAAAATCGAGAGTGAATTGGTTTCTTCTAGGTAAACACACTCCATCGAATTTAACTCAACGCAAGATGGCTGCCAAGAGCAAATCTATTACCGATAGTAAAATAATAATACGTCAAACCTCTCTGATTCTCATTAGTAATAAATAAATATTAATAAATAAATAAATATTGGTGGACAATTCACACACAACACCATCTGACCCCAAACTAAGCAAAGCTTGTACTATGGCGGCCAGATAGCTGATATAATACTTATATAGTGTTAAATAAATACTCATTATAAATAGAAACACCCAGACACAGTACAAACATTTGAATTCATCACACAAATATCTGCACTGAGTGGGAATCGAACCCACGACCCTCGGTTTCGCAGGCAGAGTTACTACCCACTAAGCCACGAGGCCAGTCAGATAATAAAATGAGTTATCCTGCATTTTGACTACTCTATTCAGTATCAAGAATATATAAATAAATTGTGTCTCTCAAACTAAAACCCTATTCGTTGTGGGTTAATTTATCCCAATTCCGGATGCCGTTCGTTCATCCCAAATACACAAAGTTGAATAGAAACGGGCCTCTCTTTTGATAAAAAGGATCCCTATTTGATTTTTTCGATCCTTGGCCCATTTAGATGCGAGAGACGGATTAACAATCTTTGGCGGAGACATTTTGATTTATATGTGCACGTCTAATGGATCTGAAAGGTCGAGATAGCTTTTTTGGATAGTTTATGGTCCACTGGTAGTAAAGTTTGGAGAATATCGAGTGGCTATCGATTTTTCTTTGAAATAAAGGTATAATCTATTCTGGTGGTCTATTTTTGGAGTAAGTTTATAAATAAATACTACAGTTACTTCAAAAAAATAATAAAAAATATTTAAATCGAATTTTTTAAAGCCGTTTCGTAAAATCATGTCTTTTTACCAATCAATCAATCAATTTGCTTATTAAACTCACAAAATTACTCTTCGCGATATTCTAAAATAACTTTAGATTTAGAGTTAGAGTGTCAAATTATGTAGGTTGGGAAATGAAACATCACAGGACATTTCGTAGCACAGATAAATTTTTATTTACTACTACGATATTATTCATTATGATACATAATTCTATGTCCTAATGAAATATATATCAGTAAAAAATGATCATAGGCTTGAATGAGCTTTAAAAAATTCCATATTTATTCAAATAGATTTTTTGACGATGGCAATATTTTGAAATGTATAATATATAGGTACACTACGTGATATACGAGAGTAAAATAAAAAATCTTCTACGAAACTCCAACGTAACGAAATGTTCTACTTACTACTACTCCATTGTAGACGAATACATATACAGAAATCTTTGAAAGGCATACAATATCTTTGGCAATACAATTTCTTTTTGGTCCTAGTCTACATCTCTATGTAAAGAAAAATAGATGATTAGACTGCATAGTCTTAATTTCATCGTCTCGCTTAGCAGAAACATATTAAAAAAAAACAATGAAAAGATATCCAGAAATATGTCCAGGCCTAAGGAACTTATACTCAGATATTTCCGGATGACGGGCGCAGTGCTAGGCAGATTTTTATGTTTCTATATTAATTCAAATAGCCGCATGGCACGTCTTGCTTGCTCTTTCACTCTATATTAGAAAAAATAAAGTTATTGCTGCGAGCACGTAAACAGGTAATTTTTGGGAAAATATTAGAGCCCTAATTAAGTACAGCCGTAGTCGTCATAAAAGGTTACGATCCTCACTAATATCCATTTTTTATTATTTCTTACGACGTCTTCTCATGTAAGTATAATACCACGACCCAAAAACTCTTCCCTGAATAGTTGTCTCAATATAATTGTATTCTTTTGCAGTTGTCGTCGCACTGGATTAGTAGTGTTGAGTCGCATCTGCAATACAAATTTCGAATGTACTACTGAAATGGATGATTTATTTTAGAGTGTGTATAACATTACGCATGTTGTGTTAATGCTAGCATATGCAGGTTACTTTTGTTCTCGCTGGTTAAGATGAGACAAAGCCACAATCCACCAGGCTGATGAAGTCCGGTTTGGCGGATGACATTTAACCTTAAAAGATGTATTTCTTCGAACGTGACAGTTTTCGTAAAAGCTAGTGTGGTGATAACAATTTCGTTTTTCTACGCTTACTTGAAACTACGACCTTATGTGAAGTTGGACGTTCTAATCACTAGGCTACTTTCGGTGCTAAATGTACCGCATCTAAAATTATAATGCGATCACTCAAATTTTCAAATTTGAACTACAATTTGTACATTTTGGCTTACGTTGCAGCTTTTGTTTTTTTTACATCGATCACCGTAAAAATTATAAAAACTTATAATTATAATTTAAACGCTGTCAGATAAAGTTGTTATTTTATTCTTTATCAAATTGGCTTGCTGATATATAGTAGGTACCCATCGAAAATATTACTGTTTTAGTACGTATGCACAAGTTCTTAAGACAAAAATTCGTATATGAGAACTAGCCAAGTAAGACCTGAGGCTTTAGAATGTTATGTTGAATCATTATCAGAAAACAATAAATTTAAGTTCTAACAAAATATTATTTGTTGTTTTAATCAATTGCAGAACTGATTATAGAACTTGGCACCCATTTACATCTCACTTCTTTTGTTGTTGAAGTCAACGATCAAGCCTTTGAACTTGGCTCTCATTTTACATTTATATTTTGATGGGATTATAATTCAACGTATAATTCATTTCATTTCATGACATAGTTTATTAATTCACAATTACATAATTTGACTGACAAAGCTGCACAGCTGCAGCTGCACCTATTGACAAGGCCTCTTTACAACCGCATTCAAATGTTGAACCTAATTATGATGTAAACGACATTTCTATTATATAATTGTTTTATGTGACGTTACCAAGTGATGTAATACCCTAAGGTTCGAAAATAAATTGAATTGAATTGAACGCCGTCAGATTACAAACTAACGTAACCGACCGTGGGATTATAATCTGACGGTGTTAGCAATTTTAAGCTGATACCTACAGTTGTCATTAGGTACTCGTATAGTGCGATCAAAGATATCGAATGTAATTTTTTTTTGCAAAAAACAATTCGAAGTCTATTAGTGCGGTTGAAACGTCGAAAATAAAATAAACGTTTGAGTCTGCGTTTATATCTTCAACTGTCCTCGTGGCTTAGTGGGTAGTAACTCTGCCTGCGAAGCCGAGGGTCGTGGATTCGATTCCCACCCATTGCAAATATGTGTGTGGGTGTGTTCTATGTATTTAAAACTATATAAGTATTATATCAGCTATCTGGTTTCCATGGGACAAGCTTTGCTTAGTTTGGGGTCAGATGATGTAGTGTGTGAATTGTCCACCAATATTTATTTATATCTGTGACATTGTAGCTTGTAATGTTTTGCATAGTTTTTATCTGTACTTTTAAGCTGATATAAGCGTGTTGATTCTAAGCTAAAATGCAATTAGGAATTTTATCAAAAGCTTCTTATTATTGTTCAAAATAAATTACCTTCCTTTTAGGTAGACTAAAAGTAATCTTATCACCCATTGAGATAAAATAACTTATTTATGTGATTACGGCGTTTCGGACATAAGACGAGGTATACGGCTTTTGACCTTTTCCTGACTTTTAATCTGATGTTGGGACAAATACAAATGGGTAAACTTATCTGATTGGATCAGCTCATGTGTTTGTTTCATCGGAAATGGATCGGAAATAAGCCGAAAGAACATTACGAGAAGCTTATTGCTTCTGTAAATAAACGATCAAAGACTCCGAGCGGTAAATTCGTGAATCCAATTACAATCAACGAAATGAAAATGTTAGAATTTATAAAAATAAACAGGTACTATTTTATTAGATTTTCCTGGGGTATTAAATTACAAAATACTATTTGTATAATAAAATTTTAAATATACTTAATTTTAATTATTTTATTTAGATTTTTATCGAGAAATAACAATAAAACATTAACCTTTTCTCTCAAACTATTGTTTTTATTGTGTTAACTAGCAGCGCCACGCGGTTTTACCCGCGTAGTGCCCATTCCAGTAGTTTTCCCAGGATAAGAAGTAGTCGTCGGCCGCACTTGCAGTCAACCACAACTCTGCCGTTACCACTGACCTGGCAGGTCCACCTTGTGGGGAGACCGTCTCCCACACCACCGACGCTAGTGATGCACCGGAAACCAGTAGCACCTCATCTTTTCTGGAAAGCTTATCTCTAGGTTGGGTGCCAGACGGTTCTAAACGTCCAGTGGCCCAGGCCAGGAGACGGCATGCGAGCCAAGGTCTTCGTCAGGACTGGGATTGCCTCCGTGTCTGCTTTGTCAGACGATCGAGAGGTGATTGCCTCCTTTCGAACACACGACCTCTCACTTTCGAGTAAATTGGCTTGAATGGCTGATACGAGAGATCCGCTCTCACGACACGTCTGCGGCTAGGGATAGCCGCGATTTAACCTCTGGGACCACATCGTGGACCTTGTCCATCCACTGAGAACTCTGCTAATCAGAGTGCTCGCGGAGGTCTCTCATCTGGGAGACAGAAATTTTACTGGGGCGAGTAACCTTCCAAGTCTTCCAGTCCTTTTGCCCAAATTTCTAACCGTGCCGATCAGAGAGCGAAGAGCGAGAATTGAATATTGCCTAGATTAATCATCACACAACAAGATTCCACTGAAGTAAATTGTTTTGTGATTTCCAACGTGGAGGGTTCTTAACCACTATGCCCTTAATGATAAAAGGCTGAGATAAAAACAAGGTAATTAATACATTTTAAACAACTCTCACTATAAAAATAATAAATAATTTTTCGAGTGCTAATATAAAAAACGGCTGTAACATTTTTGTGTCTCAATTCCTGTTTTGCGTAAAGCCGTTGTAGATAGATTGTATGAGTTTTCTCCTTCTCAGAAGGGTAGCAGTAAAAAGCAATCTCAACGAAGTATCCGTGATAAAACAGAAGGAAACTGTCCGAAGATTTGAATGAGACATCCTCGGCACATCGCACATTACGGAAACTTCCAGATGTGCTACTTTTGTTCTGTGATAACTGTTATTACGAAACTTTTGATGACAGGGTTGCTAGATGCATTACTTCCTACATAAACATCCCACTATAATATATGTTCCCATTGCTGGAACTCGGGGCCTTTTCTCCCAAGGAGAGAGTTTGAGGCCATAATTCACCACGTTAGTCAAGTGCGGGTTGGTGGATGACACATGGATAATGTCCTCGTTAGATTCTAGGTACATGTCGGTTTCCTAACGATGTTTTCCTTCACCGTTTTTAAGTTAGCGGCATTACGCACATGACTTCGAAAAGACAGTGGTGCGCGTGGTGCGATTCGAACCCGGGGGCTCCGGATCGGCAGTCGCCGATCTCCCGGCTAGACCAGCCGTAACTTCCTATAAATCTGTACAAAAAATGGTGTGTAGACACCTCAACATACAAACACTCTACATCTGGGTTGTAGAATTTCTGAGTGGGTTTTTCCTGGTGGTTACAATCTTGGCTTCAAATCGAGAGTGAATAAGTTTCTTCTAAATATGTAAGTACACTCCATCGTAAACCGATTTGTCGCTTCACATCAGGCAACTCGCAATCAACAGATAAAAAAAACATAGTTATGTTTTCTCAATTTAAATCAACCTGATTCAATAATTCCCAGTTTTTTCCACAGGTTTACACCCCAGTCAAAAATCTGCCAAAGAGCATAGTCTGATATGAGTTTCAATGTTTGTTTGTGTGACAGCAGAGACCATAATTATTAAGTTTAGTTTCCCGTACTATAAAATACAAGTACCACAGTTGAAAGCAGCCGTTTTAAAATAAAATTTGCTTGCGGTTTTGTAACAGTTAAGAACCTCAACATATTTTATATTTGTTTATTAAATATAATAAAATTTTAAGGCGTTTCCATTTTTTTGTCGACAACTGTAAGTAAGTAAATAATTTATTATTATATGGTGTTGTGAGTGAATTCTACCAAAAAAAAATATTTATTATTTTTGGTTCGAATAAAATCGTGAGAAAATTGCTAATTCTGTAAAATTACAAAGATTATTTGAAACAACACGCAGACAAGAATACAAGGGCTCAAGACAGAGGCCTAAATTAATAGCCTAGTAATAATAGCCTAGAGAAACTTAGACTACAGTGACGAATCAAAAGTTCATGAAAAGCGAAGTTCAGAACAATCTATTGTCTAGCAGCCCTGGGTGAACAATAGCTCCAGTTTTATTTAGTAAGCCGTCTTTATGAATCGCGGCAGAGCTCCAACGAAGTTTGCTTATGTGGGTCGGAAAACTCGGAAAGCAATTCCGGGTATTCCGGCACATTTGGAAGTCGGCATCTGAGCAGCCTTTGAAGTGTCGTGGTTATGGAATGGAACGTAAAAGTAGCTTTTTTCTTCGTTTGCTCGTCTATTTCTGCTTGCGCCTTTTATTTGTGCAGTCAAAGATTCATTCAAAAACATTGGCTAAAAATTTGAAGTACATAACGAAGTTGATAACTGCTGGGAAGACAAAAAGTATTTTCTTGTGTGTTTGTTTGAGCATTATGGGATTGAAAAGTATGAGTGCATTGATATCTTAAGTTTAAAATGTATGTCTACAGTAATCTCATAAAGCTAAATAGTTTATATCCTTGAAAGCACTAATTTAAAGAGCTACTACTGGATCTATTTCAAAAGTTCCTTCGCCGTGATCTTTGTGTGCTTACCTATAGGTCAAGTATGTACCACGGGCTAAGCCAGGGTGGATCTCTAGTGTATTAATATTAGCGAAATCCTTAACTTTTTAATACAAAAAAAAATGTAATAATAAGTTTGATTCCAGAGTATAAACTGTGTAGAATAGTATTGCTGACTCCACTGAGAGGTAGCTTTCAGTTAACATTCTATCTCAGCAAATTCTTAAAGCAGCCAACCCAGTTAAAACATCCAAAGTTTATTTGCGTAGGTACCCCTATCGCGAGTTGAGTTCAAATTCAATTTCACATCAACTAAACTCGATTTCCATTGATCTTAAGATTCCCGTCCTTATTCAACTTTCCCTGCGCCTTACCTTGACCTAAATCTGCCCTAATTTAACCCCTCACCAGTCACCGTAAATATTCGTTATTGCATAACCATCATCACGCAATTTAAGGCTCTATTTCTTCTTCATAACACCTACATTAGCGTAAATAGCACTTCGCATATTATAACGTGAAAATTGTCATGTAAAGTACTCTTGTACGGTTTAATGAAGAACCGGATAAGGAGATAAGACGCTTCTGGGTTGAAATTAGCCTGTTAGGATGAAATATGCAAGAAGGTCGGAGAGTCCCTAAAATTTGGTATAGTTAGAACGTAACTTAGAACATAAATGACATAATCGAGATCCTAAGGGCACTAGTCCTCTTCATAAACCACCACAGTATATTTCAGAGAAAGTACAAGGCGATGATATAAATCATCATATACCCCCAAGCGACAAGAGCAGCGTTGGGCAATGTTGGGCGGTTTTAAGCTCTTTATATTTAAATAGCTACGTGTCACTGTTACTCTGGGCATATTGAAAAGATTCCAGGAACATGTTGGTTTCATATAGGGTAACTCACGTGGGATATGATCGGCCGTGGATCGGCCCAACCCGACCCAAGTTTCAACTGTTTTATAACGATGTTTTCAGACATTACGCACATTACTTCGAATAAACAATGGTGCCCTTGAAATTCAAACCAAGGGCTGCAGACCAGCCATAACTCATAAATGATGATTAAGATGACCCAAATAAAGTAGCTAACTGTCATTAGCTAACATAACATTATACCTCTTGTTGAGTACATAACCCAAAACAGCAATAATTGCGATCGTAATTCCAATCCAAACTTCCACAGCTGCTATTTATCACTGGAGACCGGAGACCACAAGAGGCCTCCATCGGCCTCGCTCGTAAAATCCGGGTCTCTGCGCACATAACTGAGCATAACTTACTGAAATTAGGTTATGGGCGGTCACGTTTTGTCTGAACCGTTGGTTATTTGTATATTGACTTGCTTTTGCTTCTGGGTCTCGTCCTATTTAGATGTTAGAATTAATGATTTATCTTATTTAGTCTAGACTATTATTTTCTGGGGAGCGATTTTATTTTTCTAGATAGGTTTAGCTTGAGAATGAGACGATTCATTTTCTATTGTATGCTTTAAAACGGGTGAACCGATTTGGATGATATTTTATTATTTGAAAGCAGATGTTCTAGTTCTTTGATATGTTTCATCAAAATTGTTTCATCTGTTTCTAAGTTATCAGTTATTTTGTTGGTTTTTTGTTTAACTTTGTTGGCAAATTTCTTTAGTATGTTATTTTATTTCTGCAAATGCTTATGATGCAGATGACACGAGCGTATATATTAATTACTAGCGTTCCATCCCGGATTTTCCCGTGGTACATAATATATAACTATAGCACTCTGGGATCCCGTACATATTTAACGGTGAAAGAATTTATGAAATCGGTCCACTAGTACCTGAGATTAGCGCGTTCCTTTCAAGCCTCTTCAGCTTCATAATATTAGTATATCAGCTTCATATTATAAGTAAGTTATAAGTAGATGTAAACACTTACATCAATTACCTATGTCATTTTATTTCCTACAGTATTTTCAATGTAAAGCTTTCTGATTGTTTATAAATACCGTATTGCGTTTTTCGACTAAAATAGAACCCAACTCAAGTCGAGTTCTATTTTTCTTGGGTCAATAAACTGCCGCTGTATGGAATCTAGATCTAAAACAATATTGCGGTAGGCCTAAATATAATAATAAATCTAGATCTACCAATACTAGCAGAATTGGTATGTTATGGCTCTAGATAGAGACAAAGGAAATAGGATAGGGATGCAAGGAGGTCTTAGCCCAACATTTAGTTGTATCTGGCTTTTTATAATATTTTTAACAAGAACAAAATTAAAAATTTTGATTAACCCCCGACTACCTCAGATTTGTTATCTGTACAACATTCTACTAGTCAAGCCCTTTCATTTGATACCCATATTAAGGGAGTTGTGAAAAAAGAAATGTATTTCGACATTCTGTGGAAGCGGCCATCTTGGATTTGAAATTTTTCATAGTGCGATGTATTTATTCTACTAGTCAAGCCTTTTCGTTTGATACCCATACTGAGGTATTAGTGAAATATAAAAAAATTCGCCATTTTGTAGTGGCGACCATATTGGATTTGAATTTTTTATAATGCATAGTATTTTACTAGTCAAGCCCTTTATTTGATGCCCTTATTGAGGTAGGTTGTGAAGAATAAAAAAACCGCATCGAAATCGGCCATCCGTTTGAGCTCTACGGTGCCACAGACAGAGACACACACACAGACAGACAGACAGACAGACAGACATCGACGTAAAACTTATAACACCCCTTTTTTTGGTCGGGGGTTACACAACAATATATTGGACAAGCAGTGGACCAGTGTAGTTTTAACCGCGTAATTTCCGAGGATCTACCGCCTAACTAAAATTGTCTTAGCTTTGATGTTGCTTTTTCTTTTCTTTTCGCTTGAAATGATAGAGACAGCAATAGCAAAGCCACAACAGACTTAGTTAGGCGGTAGAGGGGCCATATCCGTTGTTTTCCCACGATAAAAAGTAGTATAATATAATTATGAACTATTCCAGACTATAAATAAATCTGACTGTGTTTCAAAATACAACCCGAACCGTTGAGCAGTTTCGAAGTACAATTTAAATAACAAACATTCCAACTTTGAAATTTATAATACTCTTAGGATATATAATCATATTTTAGGATATTAATGATATAAGGATTTTAAATAAATACACGGGTAACTCACGTTTAACGTAGTCAGTTCAGTCTGACTCAAGTTTCGATCGCGTCCGGCGATCTTTTTCAAGGAGAGTGCGCGCGCGTTTTCGCAGTGCTAAACGAGCTGCGAACACGCGCGCGCATTCTCCTTGAAAAAGATCGCCGGACGCGATCGAAACTTGAGTCGGACTGGACTGACTAGATTAAACGTGAGTTACCCGTGTATTTATTTAAAATATGTAATAACCACGTTAGTTTTCATACTGATATTAGGATACTAATAATATAATACTAATAGGATTTTCTCATTTTCTATTCCTAAATATTCCATTTATTTATTATCATTGGTCAACTAGTGCTTTTTCAAACAAACCGACATAAAATAATATATAGGCGAGTTTAATCCTACACTCAGACTGTGAGAGATTACTCATATGACTGATCACGAATAAGAAATATCTGACGAGTCTGAGCCTTATCCCCGAGCATTTGGACATTTTTCCTAATAGAAATTGCTAAGAACATCTCTAAGTTTGGTAGAAGTTAGATTTACGATCTGTCAAAGTTTTGGCAAGGAATTAGTAAAGTGAACTTGTAAATTATGCTACGCTAGCTCCATTTTATTAATTAACTTTTTGATCAGATTACTTCGGGGACTTTAATTATTTCACTTGTTTTTTTCCTTTTGGGATAAATAAATACATTTTTAGTAATTCATTTTACCTTGCTACAGTTTAAGTGACGTAAGGTGTAAATCATTTAACGTTCGTGTCCTTTTTTATTTATAGTTATTTATCTTTTTATTTTTGTCTCCACAGACCCGAGAGTACTTACGTCCTTTTTGTCGGAATCAACATTTTTAATTTCAGCTTGGAGGTAATTTGAACCCTAAGTTATAATTTTTGTATAGCATATGTGGCATAACCAGTCCAATTCTTACAAGCGGCACCCGATCACGAGTACCTATAAGGCATGTATCAGCCATCGAGCCCACCACACAACGCCACCGCGAGAACAAGTCTTAAAGCGAGCACGAAGCGCTAAACTCGAGGCATATGTATAATATGACACGACATGTATAACACGATAGTTAATGTTTTATACATACCACTGTAAAATTAAGTATGTAATTACTTATCGTAGATAGCAACACATGGACGCAGAACAAACGTTCAAACATTAATCACAGAAATATTTGTCTTGGGCGGGGATCAAATCTGATTCTATAGAAGCGAAGCCACGACGACAGTTAACGAAATTTGTACATTAGGTACATACACACAAAATGTAAGTACTCATGAAACTACCTCACCGGATTACCTCAATAAATTCGCCTTCACTACAGTTAACATTGAAATTTATCGGTCCTTGAAACAAAACCATAATGAGGTAGAATTACATGAAACATAGTAATTATTTAAACCGCACGTGATATCGTGTTTCGTATTCTTGCCTTAATTCCGTAAAACTCCCGTTCCCGGCTCTAATTTAAATAATAAATAAAAAATTATCAAAACAAACGGGCCATTTGTCACGGGAAATTGGTTCATAAATATTTAGAAACGCTGCCGAGCTTAATAAAGTGATGGCTTTACGTAGGAGGAAACTTTCTAAGTTACAAATAGAATGACGGGAACAGACAGTTTGTTTGGGAAGTAATTTGTTTCGGGAAATGCTGATCAATGTTTTTAATATTTTGATATTTAACGTTTTATGGTCGCCGTTCCAAGGACACAAACGAGGGTTGTCTTAATTAGGGTTCCGTAAAACATAAAAACGGAACCCTCATAGATTCGTCATGTCTGTCTGTCTGTCTGTCTGTCTGTCTGTCCGTCCGTCCGTATGTCACAGTCACTTTTTTCCGAAACTATAAGAACTATACTGTTGAAATTGGTAAGTAGAGGTATTGTGTAAGCTGCATTCTGATTTTTATATAAAAATACAAAATAACAAGAAATTTTGGGGTTGCCTCATACATAGAACTGACACTTTAAATTTAAAACTTTTTTTTTCATCATACCTATACGTGTGGGGTGTCTATGGATAGGTCTTTAAAAATAATTTTGAGGTTTCTAATATAATATTTTGTATAGTTTGCGCGAGAGACACTTCCAAAGTGGTAAAATGTGTCCCCCGGCCCCCTCTGTAACTTCTAAAGTAAGAAAATGATAA